>OY821519.1:239334242-239484242 GCA_963682025.1 Cordilura impudica
TGGCAATAAATTCATTATGAATTTGTTTTATATATATTCTGACATCACTTTGTACTCACTTTGTACTCACATTGTATCAGGTCTCTATTTTCTATTAGACTAGAATTGATAATCATAAAAAACTCAAATTTAGGTTACTAACATTATGGCTATTCGGTTGTCTATAAATTCGGTAGTTCCAATGAATCAGTTTTCTGTGTGTAGATGACTGAAATTGGCCAACGGAAATATTTTAAATGCGTTTAACTTAAACAAATATTGTAGTCACGACTTTCGAAAAGGCGAGCAAAGTTAAATCAACGGCAAATAAATAATATGAAAAACGTAATATATTCAATAACAAAAAACGATATCAATAAAATTAAAAAAAAAAACTCAAAAAAGCCAGTTTATTAAGGTTGATATTTTCAGCTTCAGTCTGTTTCAACAAGAAAATTTAATTTAACCTTAATATTTCTTTTTTTTTTGAATTATAAAAATAAAAAACAGAAAAATTAAAATTTTCACAGAGAAGAGACGTCTTTTAGATTTGATTTCTAAAGGCTAAAAGAGGTATTTTATATATATCTGGGTTATATACATACGAACAGATTTTGTAAATACGAGTAGTAAGCAGTAGCTTTTCTTAATCATTTTTTTGTATTGTATTTCTATACCACTATGTGAGTAAGGTATAATGACTTTGTGCTGATGTTTGTAACTACCAAAAATATTTATCCTTGACCCATATTTTATTATAACGATCACCTCAGAAGCAATTTCTCAGAATCACATTCTGAGTCGATCTAGCGATGTGCGTCCGTCCATCTCTCTGTGTGTCCATGTAAACCTTGAAATCAAACTACAGATCGCAAATTTGAATACATTTGATGAAATTTGGTATATAGGCAACGAAAATAGAATGAACGCTATTAAAATTCGTGAAATTCGTCAGTTCATGTTCTGTTCAGACCTAGTGCCCATACAAATGACCCCTATGAGATCGACTTAAATTGCCATAATATCCAAATTATCATATAGATCTGGGTCAAAGTGGGTTTGTGTATGTTTATTACATCAATTTATCAGTAGTCCAAAAATAAACCCTGTAGGACAATTCTTAGTCATAGCCCCCACATAAAGCTGATTCCCGATCTTCACTTAAATCTATCAAAAAACAAAAAAACTGCACAGATGGTCAGGATCGGTCTATTTTTCGACCTAGTCCCCATATAAATATAGTATCCCATATTAACTTTTTCATATCTGCAGCCAAAAAAATTAATTACAATACCACTTATATTTGGCTTATGCTTATTTTCTATATACAATTAGTTATACCTAAGAGTTAGGGCCCCTAAACGCATGGTATGGGCTTTCGTATAGTCGGTCTAGATCGACTATAGTTTTCTTATTTGTTTTTTTTTTTTTGTCGAACCTCATAAATGCACCTTAAATCTTGTCGGCAAAGTCCAATAAATTTATATTTGTTTTCAAACTTTTGTTTTAGCTTGAAAAAAAAAACGAAACAATTCTATTATTTTTTATTTGTTCTATCCCAAAAAATTTATTTAAAAAAATCTTTTTTTTTTCTAGCCATAAGCAACAATTAAGATATTTTGTTTGTTTATGATTTGGAAATAAAAAAAAAAAAAAATTTATACAGACATCACTTTATTTTGATACTTGAAAACAATTTTCGACACTTTCTTAACAAATATTTTACTTTACTTATCATAAAACAGAAGGGTTCCCTCACTTTTATGATAGCACAAACACAAAACACAATAACCAGCCGACAACGGGACGAACAGATATAATTTATAAAACTATGGCAAAGTTCTTCTTAACTTCTTTTTTCTCAAACAGTTATGACGCACAACTAAAACAAAAAAAAAAAAAAAAACAATAATAACAACACTATATTTTCTTGAGCATGGCTAAAATGTGCAATATAATTTTAAAACGCCGACTTTTGTTATGAGTAATTCAGCTAAAACAAGACAATATGAAGATAATGTCTCAGGCCGAAGAAATTCTGAGGTTTTTGTTGTTTTTTAATTTAAGAATTTAGAGATTTTTATTGTAGCAACATCATATAGCAGCGGTCTTTCTGGTCTTTTATATCCCAACACATTCTTATATGAATCTAATGTATGAAGAGATCATTTAATACAACAACAAGAAAAAAAAACATTTTATAAGCTATTTGCATTGCCCTTGTAAATTAATAAAATTATGAATGTTTTTACAACGACACGCATCTCCTCAAAAAAAAAAAAAACAGCCTAAAATCTTAAGAAAACTTTAAAAAAGTTTAATAGTAAATTTTTGAAACGTAATTGTTATGGATTTTGAAAAAAAAGCTCAGTTGATTAAGCTTTTAATTTGTTGGATATTATAGGCTGGGCCTATATAAAACCAGTTTGTGTCTTAAGTCTTACGTTTTTATACAAAGAATTTAAAAAATTTTTATAGCGCCCTTTAAAAACTGTAAACAAATATTTTAAGAAACTCCTAAGAACTCCTTAATGTTTGCATTGATTTTGTGTTTTTATTTTTTTGTATTTATTAGAAGATATATCAACATCTCACATTTTGTCTGCGGTGGATCCTCATTCTAATCAAACAACAAATGGTACTCATTCTCCTCAACATTTGCACACGGATCATATGAATGCCAATCACCATGGCAGCCTACATCAACAACGTGCCAGTCCAAATGCTTTGGAACGTAATCTTCATGTGTCTTTAGACGAACGTGAATTGTGGTTACGTTTTCAAAATCTTACCAACGAAATGATTGTAACTAAAAATGGCCGGTTGGTAATCTAGATATATTGTTATTTTGTAGTGTATTTTTTTTATTGTTTACACATTTGAGAGGTGCTAAATATTTACAAAACTTAGTTTTTTGTATTTTGCAAATTACCTTTGAAGGTTTTATGAACTAATGAAAACTAAGTACAATTTAAAAAATAATGAGATTCTAACGTTTTCTTAAAATGGAAAACAAAGAACAAAAAATATTGGAGAATAAGTAGAAATAGCGAAGTTTAACCAAAATGGAATATTAATATTTAGGTGATAATTAATACAGTCATGGTTGTAGCTTACTAAGAAAAATGTAAAATAAAAAATTAAAAAAAAGAATAAGAAAAATAAAACAATAATATTAAATATTCACCTCACATGTGGGGCTTATGAAAGTTTTGGACCAAATTTTTGAGATATTAAATTTAGTTTGTTTAAATTCGAGTTCCTAACTCTTTAGTTAAATAGTTTTGAAGTTATAAAACGCAGTTTTTGGTACATTAATTAAACATAGTTTAGTTAAGCTTAAGATTTTTTAAACTTTATTCAAATTGTTTGAAAGTGTAAAAAATGTGATCGGTCTTCAGAGCGATGTAAAAATATTATTCCAAATATTCAAAACTTTAATTTTTTTTAAATTTTCAACTTAAGAGTCTTTTTGATTTGAAAGTACGTTTATTAGTAAGCAAAACAAGGAATTGCTTGTTAGAATCGGTTAAAAATTGTTAAAGTTACAATATTTTTTTATATAAAATTTCCACTTTTCCCAGCATGTGCCACGTTTTTATTTTAAATAATAGAAGCATTATAATTGCTTGCGTCTAAAGTAATATTTTAGTTTAATTTAAAAAAATATATAACTTTAACAATTTTTAACCGATTCTAAGAAGCAAGAACTTGTTTTACTCCCTAATAAACATGCTGAAATATTTTGGATAATATTCTGATATGGGGTTGTTTAATATATAAACATATGGGGGATTTCATGTCAAGTGCACCAACTTTTGAAAACGATGTCTTCCGATCGGGATGAAATTTGCACAAAGGTTAGTCCTATTGGATAGTAGTTTAGGCACAATTTTTCAACAAGATCGGTCCAGATCTCTCTGAGTTAGAGGGGATCAAAATTTGACATTTTGGCCAAACAGGTGTTTTTTCTCATCCATGTAACTTATTACCTATTGTTCTTAGAAAATTTTGTCCCAAAGAGTTTAGATAGCTATTTCTTCAATATTTCGGAAAAAAATACTTAAAAAAAAAAAAAAATTTGCAGACTTTTTTTTTTTGCTAAATTAAAGCATTGTTTGCCTTTTTTTTCAAAAAGAGCATTTTTTTTTTCATAAGAAAGCTTAGGCTTTTTTCCTTTAAGAGCTTTTTGGTCGCTTAGTGGGATGGGAGTGGGATATCTACCAAAATAAATGTTTTGTAACTGAAGACAACGGTTTTTCAATTTTTCACAAATGCACTATTTTGAATTTTTTCCTATTTGTGTCTAAAACCTTACAAATAAAACTTATACTGAGAAACTAGACAAACTAAACTTTCCGAAGGTATATAACATACCTAACTAAAATTTTATACCCTCGATACTGTAATACCCAGAATATGTTAACCTCAGGAAAAAAAATCGCTTTTTTTCTATAGAAAAGTTGAAAAATTATTATTTTTATTTATTTTTAATAATAATTAAATTAATGTATAATAATAATAATAATATAAAAAATAAAAAGATAAATAATTTATTAAAATTTAATATTAATTACATTAGATCCATTTATATCATAACTATTTTTATATTTAATTTATTGTAGCTGATGAAGTATTTAAGTCTTGTAAATTTTTAAATACCCAGTCTTTCATCCAGCTTTTTTTGGCGCCTTTATTTACATCGTTTTTTTGTCAATTCTTTCTTGGCGTTACTAGGTTCAGCTGTTGATTTCGCTGCTGGTTTATTTGTTGTCTTTGGAAAGAAATCGCATTGAATAGAGGCAGAAAACTTCTTCAACTTGAGTCTTCCATCGACAAGCGGTATAAAAGCATGGTATTGAGCGGTGCCATCGATTGTTACCGCAGCATCGAATCTGCTCTTCAGTGATTTCAATGTTTGCTGATGATCCTCTTTGCTACTAAAAACTATTTTAGTTTCTTTACAATAACTTTTTGCCGAATGGCACACATTTGAGTGTTGCTTTATTTGAAGTTCATGTTCTGGTACGTGTACTGAAAAAAAACAGAACATGTACAGTAAACAGGTTCGAGTTCAATTATATTTTAAGTCGTGTTGCGGCTCGTGTAGTAAGAAAAAACAGAACATGTACAATAAACAGGTTCGAGTTCGGTTATATTTTAAACACGACTTAAAACACGACTTAAAATATAACTGAACTCGAACCTGTTTATTGTACATGTTCTGTTTTTTCTTACTACACGAGCCACAACACGACTTAAAATATAACTGAACTCGAACCTGTTTATTGTACATGTTTTGTTTTTTTTTTCAGTACACGTACCAGAACATGAACTTCAAATAAAGCAACACTCAAAAATGTGTGCTTTATGTGTGATTGAAACAAAAAGTACGTGATACAAAAATGTTCGTGTAAATAACGAAATATTAAAACGAACACAGTCATGGTTGTGTTGGGCACCGAAGAAAATTTAAAAACAAACATAATTGATATGAAAATAAAAATATGTGTGTGTTGGTCTAAGTTATGTTTGTTTACATATATGTACGAGTTTTTTATTCAGTGTGTGTTTTTTTCTGAACTCTGCTAAAAAGTCATGGTTTCTCAAGTTTAGCAATCCTGTACACATTTCTTCCACAAAATCATCCACATTTAAAATGATTGTTTTCAATGTGCATCTGTCAGTCTGAATCCAAGAATCAAATTTGACCTCCTCTATATATTCTCGATCTAAAGAGTTGATTAAATTTTCTTTGATGAATGTGGTTTTCGGGTAATTGGTATATTCACCTAAGTGGCAAGAAGTTGTTGCATTAGGACACATAGTCAATTTAAGGGAATCGCGGTAATCGTGTAAATCTTCTGCCGAATTATCTGTTAAATACTTTAAGTTGATTTCCTTCAACATCAGTTTAACATTTTCATGGTGAATGCAAAGGCATACTGTGTGAGTTCCGCTGCTTTCTGCCAAAACGCAATGTTTTGGCCTCATTTGGGTTAATTTCGTGAAGCCAATTCTAACATCCTCGTGTACAGATTGAAATGTTGCAAATAACTCTTTCAGGTTACAGATAACCATTCTCTTCTGTTATGTTATGAATGTTACATACCTTCGGAAAGGTTAATTTGTCTAGTTTCTCAGTATAAGTTTTATTTGTAAGGTTTTAGACACAAATAGGAAAAAATTCAAAATAGTGCATTTGTGAAAAATTGAAAAACCGTTGTCTTGAGTTACAAAACATTTATTTTGATTGATATCCCACTCCCATCCCACTAAGCGACCAAAAAGCTCTTAAAGGAAAAATCCTAAGCTTTCTTATGAAAAAAAAAAAAAAAAATGCCCTTTTCGAAAAAAAGGCAAAAAATGCTTTAATTTAGCAAAAAAAAAAGTCTAAAAAATTTTTTTTTTAAGTATTTTTTTCCGAAGAAATAGCTATCTAAACTCTTTGGGAGAAAATTTCCTAAGAACAATAGGTAATAAGTTACATGGATGAGAAGAAACACCTGTTTGGCCAAAATGTAAAATTTTGATCCCCTCTAACTCAGAGAGATCTGGACCGATATTATTGAAAAATTGTGTCTAAACTACTATCCAATAGGACTAACCTTGGTGCAAATTTCATCCCGATCGGAAGACATCGGTTTCAAAAGTTGGTGCACTTGACATGAAACCCCCCATATATATAAATTTGGAAAACTTAACTATTCACCTTCCTAAAACCGTGCAGTTCAAAACTTATTGATTTAAAGTTATTTAAGTCCTTCAAGTATTGAAAAAAGTTTTTAGCTGATAATTTCAGATATTAAGAGTATATTGAAAATTCTGAAAATTGAAAAGTGATTTACTTAACATGGCCTACAATTTACACTATGTCATTTTAAAAGAATATTTTCACTGCCGTGTTATTAATAAAATATTTCAGTACACTTCTAATGATTTCTAATTTTGAACTTTAAAAAATTCAACTTAAAATGTAGAAATGAGTTGGGAATTTATAAAAATGAATTCATTTCGTTGATCTACATTGATGATTTGAATTAAAAATTAAAAAACCAATTTATTTTTACACAATTTTTCCAAACAAATGTATGAAATAAAAAATTAAAACTTGATTAAAAAAAATTTAAGTTGTTTTTTCGCAAATATTCCTCAGACAAACTAAAATGAGTCAATTTAAAATTAAATAGAAATAGATATTTTGACCCTTCTTAAATTACTCTTACAATATTTTGGACTTTTCTGGAATAAACGCGTATCTCATATAATCAAAAATATTCCATTTGAAATTGCGGGGTCATTGTGAAATATTGAAGCAAATATAAATTTTGGTTTTCTAGGAAAAAGTGGAAATTTATTCATATGTTAATAATTTTTTTTACCCATGAAAAAAGGGGTTAAAGTGTAAGAAATTTGGCATCGATAGCTTAAAATCTTTTATTCCTGATAACCACAGTATTTTCCATTTAAAATTTATATTTTCTTTTTGTTTTTTTCCCTTTAGCCGCATGTTTCCAGTTGTTAAGATAAGTGCTTCCGGTTTGGACCCTGCTGCCATGTATACCGTTCTTTTAGAATTTGTTCAAGTCGACTCTCATCGATGGAAATATGTAAATGGTGAGTGGGTGCCAGGCGGTAAAGCTGAAGTTCCACCCTCCAATCCCATATACGTTCATCCGGAGTCGCCAAATTTTGGAGCCCATTGGATGAAAGAACCCATATCATTTGCCAAAGTAAAATTGACCAATAAAACTAATGGGAATGGTCAAATAATGTTGAATTCCCTGCATAAATATGAACCTCGTGTTCACTTGGTGCGTGTTGGGTCGGAGCAACGTCATGTAGTAACATATCCCTTTCCAGAGACTCAGTTTATAGCGGTGACAGCCTATCAAAATGAGGAGGTTACCTCGTTGAAAATTAAATATAACCCATTTGCTAAAGCTTTCTTAGATGCCAAGGTAAGTTTTGTTATTGTTTAGGAAATTGGTTTAAAACGAACCTAATAAAAACATTAAACATTGCACAAAGGAGCGTCCGGACACATTGTACTCTCATGATGCTCATTATGGTTGGCTAATACCTCCACCGTCCCATTATGCTACGGCCGCGGTTAATGTTAATCCTTCGTCTATATCACTGGCCGAGTCGTCCATGTCAGCCAGTAATTGTGATCGTTATGGTCGTTCATTATCAAACCGATCTGTTAGCTCAAATAGATCGACTCCTTATTCAAGACCTCGTGTTGTTTCGGGTTCTGGTTCTAATGGCAGTACCGGCAATACTTCACCACCACAGCCACCTTCAGCACCTCAAACTCCCACTAGTATGCAGTCTTCGTCCATGAGTTCTACAGCAGGAGCATCTGGTGGTTTTACAAGTTCCTATTCTCAATCTGGCTTTATGCCCGTTGAACCTACTACAAGTGCTACGGTATTCTCTTATCCTGGTTCCTGGCAAACTAATAGCAACTACTGGAGTTCCTCAACAGTGCCAGGACCTATGCCGATGAATACAGCAAGAGTTCTAAGTAAGCTAAGTAAAGTGAAATACAATAATCAAGCTATAAAACAATTTTTGGGGAAATTTTATTAAAAGGAATGTATATTAATATCGAGCCATGACCGCCAAATAAGGCATAATTGATAAGATTTTCGTTTTTTTATATGAAATTCTAAAGAATTTACAGCGCAAGCAATTTTTACTTAAGTGCATATTCTTGGTGTGTTTATATACAAAAGAGATATTAGATTGAAAATTGAAAGAACTTTCTCTTTTAAAATTTTGCTTGTGTTACTTACAATTTATGGCTCGATATTATAAAAATTTTGGAATATTTTGTTTCGTTTTATAAAATTTGCTCATTTTTAATAAATTTTGATTGTCACAAAAAACTATTTAGTTACAGTTCAATTCGAAATATTTTTTCTAATAAATTTCTCTCTCTCCTTTTAGCCTCTCATAACTCACCATCTCCTACCAACAATGGATCACCCACCTATACATCACCGTCTCCCGGCTACACTATTCATCATCTCACACCAAACAGTCATACACATCAATATAATATGACTCATACAGCTACGCATGCAGCTGATATGTATCAAGGTGTTTCTTCGGCTTCGCCCAACCAATCATATGCTGCTGCTGCCCATCAAGTTTATCATCCCACACCCACGTCTCCCTCGTCCCATCAACTCTATACGAATGTCTTAAATCCCCCAAGTGCTTTATCGTATCCAGCAAGTTCCTGGCACAATGGTTCGGCGGCCGAATATGGTTTATATCAGAATCCAGCCGCATATGCCTACCAAACGGAATATATACCATTGGTTTCGGAAATAGGGTAAGTTTTCTTGATATTCTTCACATAAACCATAAATGTATTTTTAATAATATGTAGTTTAGTTATCAATGATTTTTCTATTCATTATCAACAATCCAGCACTTATGCTCCAGCTCCTTTGGAACCAGTAGAAATTACTAAAACAATGGACAATAACGCTCAAGACTTGATCTACAGAAATACAGAGGAATCGTCGACGGTATTGACTTTGGAATGTAATAATCTTAAAACAGATGCCCCAACTTTAGTTCATGAAAATTCGCTAAAAATGGAATCATTAGTTTCTAGCAATGGGCCAAGTCATAATAGTGTTTCTCCGGCGGATGCTTCATCTGTGGTCTCAGCTGGTAATCCTTCAGCCTCTGCTACTGCCAGTTGGACACCTTTAACTCCGCCCCAAAGTGCTTTACAATAGTTTTCAATTGCGTTATGCAATATTAGAGTGTTTTCCAAAAGAATCCAAGCCCTTAGATGCAATCTTAATTGTTCTATCCTACTACTAGAAGTTAGTTATATAAGAAGTATTATGACTAATGGATTTAAGCCCTTCTTACAAATCTCCAATCCTCTGCCTGAGCAAAAAGAGAAGTTGTTTTAAAATGTATTACTTAGTTTTAATAGTTTATATTCATTTAGATAATTACGTTAAAAATAAATAAAGAACTGTTGATGAAAATAAATATGGTTTTATATTGAAAAACAGCATTGTATTCTTGGCAGAGTTCAGAAAAATAACACACACTGAATAAAAAAACTCGTACATATATGTAACCAAACATAACTTAGACCAACACACACATATTTTTTCATATCAATTATGTGCGTTTCTAAATTTTCTATGGTGCCCAACACAATCATGACTGTGTTCGTTTTAATATTTCGTTATTTACACGAACATGTTTCTATCACGTACTTTTTGTTTCGATCACACATACACCACACAGATTTGAGTGTTGCTTTATTTGAAGTTCGTGTTCTGGTACGTGTACTGAAAAAAAAAAAACAGAACATGTACAATAAACAGGTTCGAGTTCAGTTATATTTTAAGTGGTGTTGTGGCTCGTGTACTAAGAAAAAACAGAACATGTACAATAAACAGGTTCGAGTTCAGTTATATTTTAAGTCGTGTTCTGGCTCGTGTACTAAGAAAAAACAGAACATGTACAATAAACAGGTTCGAGTTCAGTTATATTTTAAGTTGTGTTCTGGCTCGTGTACTAAGAAAAAATAGAACATGTACAATAAACAGGTTCGAGTTCAGTTATATTTTAAATTCGTGTTCTGGCTCGTGTACTGCGAAAAATTGAAACATCAATTCGCGATCTGATACACCCCGATAAAAACGACGACAATTGTTTCAACCAAATTTATTAAAATTTTATTGACCCTTTTTTATGACTTACGTTGCAAATTATTTACAACAGTCAAATATATTAAAATTTTATTGGCCATTTTTTGTGATTTACGTTGAAATTATTTACAATTGTTTTTATTGACAGGTTTTTATTTTAATAAAAGATGGTAATAAAATACTTAAGACACAAAAACTGCACACTGCACTTAAATCTTTCTTGCAGGTTTCAATCAGACGTGTAAATTTTTTCGTTTCGCTATTAAAAGTTGCGTATTTTTTATAGCAAAACTTATTTCTGTTATTGCTTTCCAATTTTTTTAATTTTCACAAAATATTTGCAATTTACACAATAACACAGTACACTTATAGATCACGATCTAATGAAAACTGAACCACTTTTAATGAATAAATGACGCACGCACTCGCTATTTATTGCAAAATCAATTGCGTGAAATTGTAACACTTGCAAGCAATTGTAACGTAAGTCATAAAAAAGGGACAATAAAATATGAAAATTTTTTGGGTTTTTTTATTGACACTTATTGTGTTTTTATGCAAAAAATCCCAAAAAATCATTGAGAAAAGGATTGTGCATTGACACTAATTAGTTCGCAAATTAAGGGTGGATGATTGTGTTCTTTATGATGCAAAATTTGTTTGTGTCTAAAGTTATTTGTTACCAAAAAAAAAAAAATGTTTGCAAAAGATTCTAACAACAAACAAGTGTGTCTTTTATGCCGCAAAATTGGGTTTTTCGTCTATGACACTAATTGCTTGCGAAAATAGGGGTGGGTAATGCAAAAAAACCTAACAACCAACAAGTGTAACTTTTTTGATGATTTTTTGTGTCTTAAGTATTTTATTACCATATTTTATTAAAATAAAAACCAGTCAATAAAAACAATTGTAAATAATTTCAACGTAAATCACAAAAAAATGGCCAATAAAATTTTAAAATATTTGACAATTGTAAACAATTTGTTGTCGTTTTTATCGGGGTGTATCAGATCGCGAATTGATGTTTAAATTTTTCGCATTACAAGAACCAGAACACGAATTTAAAATATAACTGAACTCGAACCTGTTTATTGTACATGTTCTGTTTTTTTTTTCAGTACACGTACCAGAACACGAACTTCAAATAAAGCAACACTCAAATCTGTGTGGTTTATGTGTGATCGAAACAAAAAGTACGTGATGGAAACATGTTCGTGTAAATAACGAAATATAACGAAAAATAACGAAAACGAACACAGTCATGATTGTGTTGGGCACCGTAGAAAATTTAGAAACGCACATAATTGATATGAAAATAAAGATATGTGTTGGCTGCTTTTGAACAGAATATTGTGTGTTTCATGTGTGTATTTTCTGCACCTTGGTTCTTTGTTAACATTGTACAGATATTTACTAATTTGTAATAAACGCTTGCCTACCGGGCTTAGCAAAAAAAAATAAAATAATAACAAAAAAATTAAAAAATTTCCCAAATGAATTACGGCTCAAATATATGAAAATTGATCTAAAGAAAGTAAGAAAATTATAGTTGGTCTAGAGCCTATACCATGCGTTTAGAGATGGGATGTCAGGTCCAACTAATTTTATATAGAAAATAACCATGAACTAAATTTGAATGGCATTGTTAATAATTTTTTTTTCATGCAGATATGAAAATGTTCATATCGTATGTTATATTCACATGGGGACTAGGTCAAAAATTGGACCGATCCTGACCATATGTGGTAGTCACTTGTTTTTTTGCCAAAACAAATACAAACTAAATATGAGAAAAATCTGTGCATTATTTTAGTTTTTATGCATAGATTTAAATAAAGATCGGAAAGCAGCTTTATATGGTGGCTACGACTAAAAATTGGGCGACCAATTTCAACAGCATTTGCCTTATGTCTTTGCTCCTTTTAGGAACCACAGGACACTATATATATATATATATATATATATATGTCTGATGAAAGATTATATACTAAATAATATCAACATATATTCATATTTGCGATCTGTAGTTTGATTGAAAGGTTTAATTGAAACACAGACGGACGGACAGACGGATGGACGTATATCGCTAAATCGACTCAGAAACGATTCTGAGTCGATCGGTATAATAAAAGATGAGTCTATGTGTAATATTGCTGGTAGTTACAAACATCAGCGCAATGGCATTATACCCTGACCACATAGTGATAGAGGATATAATTAAAATATGAAATTTCACCGAAAAAATTCTCGAAAAGAAATGAAAAATGGCTCAAAAAGTAATTTCTGCACAAAAAAAATACAAAAACCACACAAAGTAAAGAAAAAATAACATTCTTTAACATACAGTTATTTTCGTTTGTAACGAACCCGTTTAATACGAACTTTCGCCTAAAATGAACCAATTTCAAAGTACGCGTTTTATTTCTAATAAACCATGTAATTTTTTTTCGCTTATTACGAACCCGTTTAAAGCGAACTTTCGGTTGCAATAAACTTTATTTGCACGCAAAACTTGTTTATTTTTCGGTTAAAACGAACCAAATAGTGGTGCTATGAACAAAAAATTATCAGCCCAATTCTAAATATTCCCAGGGAAATGAGTTCCCGGGGAATTCATTTTCCCCAAGAATAAATCCTCCTATTCTAAACAGGCGGGGAGAAGAATAATATGGGAGAGAGAATTTCGATTATTCGACGATAGCTGTTTTGCTTCAGTTGTTTTGTCTTGTTTACAAATTTAAAAATTTTTTTGGAAATTAATAGTAAAACTTTTTTTAAAATCTTTAATAAATTAAAATAAATACAAAAAATGTTCAGTGTAGCGTTTTTGATGGTAGCTGAAGCAGAAGAGCAGCAGCAGGACAAGACGAAGCAAAGCATGGCAAGAAGAAAGCTACGTGATGCCAGCAACCCACTTGAATTGCCTGCTGAGTTTAATTTCCACTCCAATTTGCGCCATACCCGGCAACATCAGGGTTGGCTTGCATTGTGTTCAAAAGAAAATTAATTTGTTTTTTTTTTTTTTTGCTTTTGACCTGAAAGCAACAGTAATGCCATAATAATATTATTATACAAAATTTTAAATGATATATATTACTATTTTTCATAAAAATATTAAATACTTAAATTTTTCGCAGCACTCCCTCTCAATTTTTCGGCGGAATTATTCTCAAATTATTCTTCCTTTTATTGACATTCAGAATAGCTACTTTTTTCCCGGGGAAGAGATTCCCATTTTCGAAGTTCTTTTAGAATAAGGGTAAAGGGAAAAGAGAAAAAATTCCCGGGGAGATTTTATTAAGAATAGGGGAACAGGGAATTGGGAAAAAAATTCCCAGGGAATTGTTATTGAGAATTTGGCTGCATATTTTTGCACTCTGGCACCACTAACACGCAGTGTTTTTTTTCCCCATGTTCTCGATGCCGAGAATTTCTCTAAGTTAAATGTTTGTTTGTGTGAAGACGATGTGCAGACTGCAGTTGAAAATTGAAAAGTTACAAGATTGACGTAGTACCAAATGAAAAACAAAGAAAATGTTTTTCTTTAAAAGAGAAATAAGAAATAATAAAACGCTTACAACAAGGTGTAAAACAAAAGCAAATATGCCAAGAATTGGGCTTCAGCAAGTCAACAATTGCTACAATTTGGGAAAAAAAAGACCTGGTCCTAACCAATTTTGAGCAAAACACCTCAAACATAAAAAAGGTTAAAACCACTTGTTTCATAGAACTCGACCATTGCCTATTAATATGGTTTACTCAGAAAAGAGCCAGTAATTTGACTATAACCAATGCCGTTTTACAGGCGAAAGCAAAAGAATTTGGAGAAAAGCTTAACTACTCCGAATTTAAGTGCAGCGAAAGTTGGATTATTAGATCTAAAAGACGCCACATCATCATTAGCGGAAAAATAGTTGGAGAGGCGGCTGAAGTCAATGTTGATGTGGTCATTGATTGGCTGCAAAATAAGTGGCCAGATATAATAAAAAATTTTAAAGATGAGGACATATTCAATGGCGATGAAACTGGTTTATTTTATAAACTGACTCCTAATAATACACTGCGCTTCAAAGGTGAGACCTGTACAGGTGGAAAACTATCAAAGGAACGATTAACAGTGCTTGTAGTAGCAAATATGACGGGTACAGAGAAACGAAAACTTTAAGTAATAGGAAAATCAAAAAATCCCAGGTGCTTCAATAACATAAAAAAATTACCAGTTAGTTACCAATCCGAAATTTTCAACAATGAATTAAGACAATGGGACAATAATTTACGCCGTGCAAATAGAAAAATGTTACTACTGGTGGACAACTGCCCAGCTCATCCAGATACAAAGGACTTAGAGTGCATCAAATTAGTGTTTATGCCTCCAAATACTAGCTCAGTTTTACAACCTATTGACCAGGGTGTCATTCACGCATTGAAAAGTAAATATCGCCACACACTTCTCTCAAAAATTGATAATTCAGTTGATATGGGTGAAGATGACTTCAAAGTTAGTATACTGGACGCAATAAATTTTTTGCATATGGCATGGTTAAAAGTCAGCAAAGCAACGGTTGCTAATTGCTTTCGGCACGGCGGAATAACCAAGAATGAGGGTGAGTTCGACTCGGATGATGATCTGCCATCGCACTTTAAATTAACCTTTATTATTTTCATTTACAGTTGGGACAATAAGCTTCAATGATTACATATGTTTTGATGACGACCTTGTAACTACGGAAGCTTTGCACGATGAAGCTATTTTGCAGCCTGTTTGCGCTGCTGATGACGACCTTGACGATGATATGGACAACTAAGAGCCCATCCCAGTCACAACTGCTCTGGATGCAATGTGTAGCGTAAGTTATGTAAGAACTTTTCTTCAGTCACGCGATACTCCACAACAAATTCTTGACAACTTGGAATTATATATAAATGAAACTAATATTGGTAATAAGCAAACTAAAATAACTGATTTTTTTAAAAACTAATTTTTCATATTAAAATATCCTAATAATGTTTTAATAAATAGAGAAAGGAGTTTCACATGCATGTGCACTTATATAAATGGTTTTTTCAAGTCTTCATTTAAAGCGAACTTCGTTTAAAACGAACCATTTTGCCCAGTCTCTTCAAGTTCGCTATAAGCGAAAAGTACTGTAGTTAAAACTGAGAGCATTTTATAATTGGTCTGTTGTATGCCGAAAGATTTAATGTTTTGCTTGTGGTAAAAAAGGAATCAGAAACCGTAAATTGTTATTATTTTTACACAAAATTAAATAAACGATCAAATCATCAATTTACAAAAATTACTTCTTTATCACAAATTATATATACATATACAATATATATACATAAAAATATTTGGAACAATTTTATATTATATCTTTCTATGATGGGAAGTATATTATTAAATTAGCGACTTGCTAAGGAACTGAGATGGCTTTTCTTCGTATTTATATATAGTATAAAAACTTTACTTTATTTTATGAAATTGTTTATTTCTTTCGCCGAAAATATTGCAAATATTTCATATGTTATTTTTGAACGATTTTTCACACTTACAAACGAAATATTTGTAAACGAAATATTACTCAACACAAGTGAAATTTCACCTAGACTATTTGGGTAATGTTTTGGATGAAATTTGATAAAAATTTTGTATGGACAAATTTTGGATGATTTTTCGTTAATAATATATTATAATAATATTCTTTATAAAGTTCAGTAACAATAAAAATTTACCTGTGATTCTTGCAGATCCTGGTTATGATGAAAATGCTCTTCTTTATACCTTTAATTTGCACTTTTTTTATGCATTTATTTTATTTTAATAGAAGCATATTTTTATTTCGAAAAAAGGCCATTATTTTTTTTATTTTAATTTACTTTTTTCATTTTTTTACCTTTTTATATAACATTACACATTTTCTCACTTTTTATTTTTTATATAACATAATTTTAACACATTTTACTGGTAGGCTTTTTTAAATTATTTTTTATTATAATAAGAAAAATTTATTAATTTCTTTTACTTTTATTATTCTATTTTTTTTTCAATTTTATATTACTTTAATTAAACATATTTTATTAATTTTCTCAAAAAATAAATTTTTAAATATATGTATTTACAAATTTTAATTATTTTCTAATATTAGATGTTATTTGATTTATCTACATATCTATTACTTAATTTTTCCGAATACTTAATATAATTTTATTTTTATTTTTGTTATATTATTTTATTTCAATTTATTTTATTTTATTTTATTTCATTATAATTTATTTTATTTTATTTTATTTTATTTAATTTTACTTTATTTAATTTTTTTTATTTTATTTTATTTTATTTCATTTTATTTTATTTCGTTTTATTTTATTTTGTTTTATTTTACTTTATTTTAGTTTTTTTATTTTATTTTATTTTGTATTATTTTATTTTATTTTATTTTATTTTATTTTATTTTATTTCATTTTATTTTATTTTGTTTTATTTTATTTTATTTTGTTTTATTTTATTTTATTTTATTTTATTTTTTTTTATTTTAATTTATTTTACTTTATTTTATTTTTTTTTATTTTATTTTATTTTATTTTATTTTATTTTATTTTATTTTATTTTATTTTATTTTATTTTATTTTATTTTATTTCATTTTATTTTATTTTATTTTATTTTATTTTATTTTACTTTATTTTATTTTTTTTTATTTTATTTTATTTTGTTTTATTTTATTTTATTTTATTTTATTTTATTTTATTTTATTTTATTTTATTTTATTTTATTTTATTTTATTTATTATATCTGATTATAACACTACAATTTATTAAAATATATTATTTAAACTTATTTTATTATATAATTCTATTTGTTTATTAAATTTCTGGCAATTTTTAATTTTTTTTTAATTTTTTATAAATTTGTTTGATTTATTTATTTGATTTATTTCTTTTTTAATGTTGTTTCCGTATATGTATATATTTTTTAGATTATGCATTATTTAATCAATTTTTTAACGCCTCCTATAGTATATCCAACTCAAGAACAAAAAATTAACAATTTATTACCGTTTTAACAACTTTGCGATATGAACGCGAAATATACGAAATTAAGATTATTAAAAATATTGTTTGTAACTTTTAAAAGAATTTGTAATGAAGAATTTGAATTGGAATCAAACTAAATTAAAAGAACGATACAAACTTCAATAGCTTATGGAAAACTGGCTTTCTACCAATTAAATAAATTTTGATGTTTTACTAATGAAATATCAATAACAAAGCAGCTCAAAGTACTTCTGAAACTTTCAGCAGATTTGATCGAATTTTTATTATTTAATTGCAATTAAAAAAATATATTAATTTCTAATGATTTTCTTGTCATGACCTTGAAAAACACATTTGGCCATTTATTAAAATTTTCTGGCAGACATTTGGATTAAGTTTAATTTTGCTAATTGAGTATATACATTTAGTATAGATTGAAAAACAAATGGTTTTTGTATGAAATGCATTTAAAATATCAAATTAACCTGCCATCTGTTGATCATTATTGTCTAACTTAAGACGTTATTAAAAACAAAAACCATAAGTAGAAGTTAATGTAGAGCTGTATTCAAATATTATTATTTATTAATTTTCCTTCATTACCTTTTCTAGTAACTCTTACAAACCCTACTAAAATAACAAATATGCACACACGACAAGTGTTCGACACGAAAGAGATTTCTTACTCTCTGGAATATCTTACTAGAACAAGTAAACACACACGACAGCTAACAAACCGAACGAAGGAATTTGATAATTTGTATTTTACTCAATTAAAACGCGGATTTCGTAGATTTGAACAACTAAACACTTGAATATTGTCGAAGGAATACTCAAAAACATTTTTCTCAACATTTTATGTAATTTGCGGCACTATTTCAATTTATTTTAACTATTTTTTTGGAACGAACACATTTTTCCGACCGATCTTAATAACTTTTCTTACAGATCTAAAAGGGTGGTGGTAGAAATGTGCGTTAAACGAAGTAGTAGAAGGAAATGCAAAAAAGTGTTGCCACTAGGTGGGTAAATTATAAAACAATACAGGGTAATCGAAAGGAAACGGAAAAGAGCGATATTATGTTAAATATAGTATTAAAAAGATTTTATTTGCTTTATAATTCAAAAAGTTTTTATATATTAAGATTTTTATATTTCTCTAATTTTATATTTTCTATAATTTTATATTTTCTTGTTTAAGGAAAGGAAATGAAAAAGAAATGAAATATTATTAACAAAACGGCTCAAGATAGTACTTCTGAAACTTTCAGTAGATTTGATCGATTTTTTTTATTTAATTGCAATTAAAAAATTATATTTATTTCGATTTATTAAAATTTTCTGGCAGCCAATTGGATTAAACTTGATTTTGTTAATTGTGTATATATGTACATATAGTACATAATTATTTATAATTGAAAAACAAATGGTTTTTGTATTAAATGAATTTAAAATGTCAAATGAAGCTGCCATCTGTTGATCATTATTGTCTAACTTAAGACGTTATTAAAAACAAAAACCATAAGTAGAAGTTAATTTAGAGCTGTATTCAAATATTATTATTTATATTTCCTTCATTACCTTTTCTAGTAACTCTTACAAACCCTACTAAAATAACAAATATGCACACACGACAAGTGTTCGTCACGAAAGAGATTACTTACTCTCTGGAATATCTAACTAGAACAATTAAACACACACGACAGCTAACAAACCGAACGAAGGAATTTGATAATTTGTATTTTTCTCAATTAAAACGCGGATTTCATAGATTTGAACATCTAAACACTTGAATATTGTCGAAGGAAGACTCAAAAACATTTTTCTCAACATTTTATGTAATTTGCGGCACTATTTCAATTTATTTTAACTATTTTATTGGAACGAACACATTTTCCCGACCGATCTTAATAACTTTTCTTACAGAACTAAAAGGGAGGTGGTAGAAATGTGCGTTAAACGAAGTAGTAGAAGGAAATGCAAAAAAGTGTTGCCACTAGGTGGGTAAATTATAAAACAATACAGGGTAATCGAAAGGAAACGGAAAAGAGCGATATTATGTTAAATGAAGTACTAAAAATATTTTATTTGCTTTATAATACAAAAAGTTTTTATATTTTAAGATTTTTATATTTGTATAATTTTATGTTTTCTATAATTTAATATTTCCTTTTTTAAGGAAAGGAAATGAAAAAGAGCGATATTAGGATTATTTTTGTTATTGTTTCACAATAAAATTAAATAATTGGATTGGTTTTATATTTTTTAGGTTTTATTTCTTATTAATTTTTAATATTTACACATTTTTTTACATTATTTTTTTATTTTCGTATTTTCTATAATTTTTCAATTTTTCAAATTTTAATATTTCCTATATTTTCATAATTTCTTACTTTTTATATGGTTATGTGTTTCTCTTCATATACATATATTTATAATTTTTATATTGTATATCGAGGGCTTATATTCAAAAAGTGCTATTCTGCATTAATAATTATTTTAAAGAGAACGTGTAAAACCAATTTATTAATAAGATCTGAAAGTATTTGTCGATTGATTTGCCACAATATCTATTAAGAAATAGTCGTACTAATCATATATGATATCAAAATTAATATTATATTTGACAGTTATATCAGAGAACAGTTTGAAATCAAAAATTAATATTGCTGTCAAATGTACATAGCACTTTTTGAATATAAGCCCTCGATATAAAATATTTTTATTTGATTATAAATTATTTTATTTTCTATAGTTTTGTTGTTTTTATATTATATTTTTTTTTTTTTTTTTTTTTGTTTGATATTTATTTTGTATATACATACGTATACATGTACAGGAGCGACACAACATATGCACGAACTTGTGCTTACTATTATTTAGCTTAATGACATAGAAAAACTCATTGGGACTTGAATTAATTTTATTTATTTATAACGAAGATAGATCGGGATTAATAACACAAGACATAAACCAAAATGAAAATAAAATAAAACAGAAAAAAAGAATATTAAAATTACAACAATGCTTTTGACCCACGATAAAACAAAAGCATTAATAATAGATATTTACATTCTTCTTTAAATGTAAAAGCCTTCCAACAACCATTTCCGTTAAATAATAAAATGAGTTTTTTGGATATTGTAAGAATAATAAGAATAAATTTGCAGGTGTTTATAGTCTTTCAGATTCATTGGTCATATTTTTCAATATTTTAATAAGAAAAAGTGGCTAATAATAAGTACCCAGTGCAAGTAAAAGAAAAATAGTAAATGATTATAAAAGAGGCGAATCAGTGACATCCATTGTAAACAAATTTGAAATAAATCATAGTGTGATTTCGTTTATTATTAACCGTTTCTGTACTTCTGAAACTAGAAAATATTCTGATTAATAAAAAAGGATTCCTTTATATCAGTAAGGTCTATTGCAAACCAATGGCAAGTAAATGTTTCAATACGATCCATTCAAAGACGAGCTGTCGAGGTTTATTAAAATTATACCGAGGTGTAAAAAAACCATTTATTTCCGCCAAAAATAGACTAGCTAGAATGGAATTTGCAAAAGAACACAAAAACTAGAGTATAACCTAATGGATGACCGTACTTTTCTCTGATGAGTCGAAGTTTAATTTCAAAAGCTCTGATGGATTTAGGCTAGTGTTCAGATGTAAAGGACAACGTCTAAATCCTCGGTATACTCAAGGCACGTTAAAAGATGGGGGAGGGAATGTTTTGATCTGGGGATGTTTTTCTGGTCATGGGATCGGACCAATTCATAAAATAAATGGATCATTTCATGTATAAGGATATCCTAAAAAGTGTTATGTTGCTACACGCAGAGGAGGAAATGCCACTTAAGTGGAGCTATCACCCAAAACACACGGCTGAATGCGTGAAAGAATGTTTCATAAACAATAAGATTAACATTTAAAAATGACCAGCACAATCACCTGATCTCCATCTCATAGAAAATGTATGGGATATTATAGATCGTAAAATATATCGCGATGGTTGCAGATATACGGATGTCATTTTCTGGCAAGTGGAAATTGCATGGAATAGAATTTCTGTTGAAATTTTATGTAATCTAATAAAGACCATGCCACGCAGATGTTAAGAAGTTTTAAAAAATAAGGGCTACGCAACTAAATATTAGTAAAATTCTAATTTTAATTGAATAAATAAAAAATGTGCTATTGTTTAGTCGCGTACCAAAAATTGTATTAATTGTTTGATTTGAATGTTTTTTATTTTTGATAAAAAATTTTGTTTGTTTTTATTCTTGTTAAGTAAATTTAGTTAACTTATTTTATAAATAAATAAAATAATTATAAACCCAAATTTGTTTGTTATTATTATTAAGCCGTATTGTATTAATCACAAGCTTGTTTGTATGATTTGTCGCACACTGTATGTTTGTATATATATAATTTACCGAATATCCGAATTATTATTAAATTTATTCTGACTACCATTTACATTGTTTTCAATCGACGATACGACTAGAGGCAATATTGACAAAGTGACGAATTGAACACGCGATACGAGTATGAAAAAATAATTTTCTTATGATTTTGTTTGTAGATTGTACGACATGAACCCGATATATAAAAAATTGATATTATTAAAAACTTTGTTTGTAACTTTTAAACGAATTGGTAATGAATAATTGAAATTATTAATTTTGTAAGACTTTAACTTCCTGCTAACATAGAAAACATCAAAAGCATGAATATACACAGATTGTGGGCGATCAAAGAAAAAATGCAATAAGAAAACTATTTTTTGGAATTTGCATTTATAAACCAATGACAATTAGCTATAGGATTTTAAAGAGCATTAAATTCCTAATGGAATTGGTATCAGGCTAAATTAAAAGAAAACAAGTAAGAAAATTATAGTCGGTCTAGACCGACTATACGATACCCTATATCATCCGTTTAGAAACCCTATATCTTAGGACCAACTAACTGGACATAGAAAATAAGCAAAAACCAAATTTGAGGGATTTTTTTTTATTTTTTTTGGCTGCAGATATGAAAAAGTTCATATCGGATGCAATATCTATATGGGGACTAGGTCCAAAAATGGACCAATCCTGATCATGTTTGGTAAAATCTCTTGTATTTTGCAAAACTATATACAAACAAAATTTGAGAAGAATCAGTGCATTATTTTTGTTTTTAATAGATATAAGTGAAGTTCGGGAAGCAGTCTATATGGGGCCAAATGGATAATTTTTGGACTACTCATTAATGGATGTAATGAACGCATACAAACCCAATTTGAGTAAGATCTATATGACAATTTGGATCTTATGGCAATTTATGTCGATTTTATAGGGTTAATTTGTATGGGGGCTAGGTCTGAACATGGAGCGATTCTATAGCGTTCATCCCATGGCCGATAAAAGCTTACATACCAAATTTCATCAAAATATATTCATATTTGCGACCTGCAGTTTGATTACAAGGTTTAGATGGACACACAGACGGACGGACGGACGGACGGACGGACATTGTTAAATCAACTCAGAAAGTGATTCTGATTCGATCGGTATAATTAAAGATGGGTCTAGGTCAAATATTTTTGGTTGTTACAAACAGCAGCACAAAGTCATTATACCCAAACCACATAGTGGTATAGGGTATAAATACAATTTTCAATAGCCTAAGAAAAATAATACTGAAATTAAAAGCCATTACATAATTTTTGATATTTAACTAATAAAATATTATTAACAAAACGGCTCAAGGAAGTACTTGTGAAACTTTCAGTAGATTTGATCGAATTTTTTTTTTATATAATTGCAATTAAATAATTATATTTATTTCGATTTATTAAAATTTATTAAAATTTTCTGGCAGACAATTGGATTAAGTTTAATTTTGCTGCTTATACGTTTAGTATAGATTGAAAAACAAATGGTTTTTGTATTAAATGCATATAAAATATCAAATTAAGCTGCCATCTGTTGATCATTATTGTCTAACTTAAGACGTTATTAAAAACAAAAACCATAAGTAGAAGTTAATTTAGAGCTGTATTCAAATATTATTATTTATATTTCCTTCATTACCTTTTCTAGTAACTCTTACAAACCCTACTAAAATAACAAATATGCACACACGACAAGTGTTCGTCACGAAAGAGATTTCTTACTCTCTGAAATATCTAACTAGAACAAGTAAACGCACACGACAGCTAACAAACCGAATGAAGGAATTTGATAATTTTTATTTTCCTAATTAAAACGCGGATTTCATAGATTTGAACAATTAAACACTTTAATATTATCGACGGAAGACTCAAAAATATTTTTGTCAACATTTTATTTAATTTGCGACACTACTTCTATTAATTTAACCGATTTTATTGGAACGAACACATTTTTCCGACCGATCTTAATAACTTTTCTTACAGAACTAAAAGGGTGGTGGTAGAAATGTGCGTTAAACGAAGTAGTAGAAGGAAATGCAAAAAAGTGTTGCCACTAGGTGGGTAAATTATAAAACAATACAGGGTAATCGAAAGGAAACGGAAAAGAGCGATATTATGTTAAATGTAGTATTAAAAATATTTTATTTGCTTTATAATTTAAAAAGTTTTTATATATTAAGATTTTTATATGTGTATAATTTTATATTTTCTATAATTTTATATTTTCTTGTTTAAGGAAAGGAAATGAAAAAGAACGATATTAGGATAATTTTTGTTATTGTTTCATAATAAAATTAAATAATTGGATTGGTTTTATATTTTTTAGATTTTATTTCTTACTTTTTAATATTTACACATTGTTTTACATTATTTTTATATTTTCGTATTTTCTATAATTTTTCAAATTTTTATATTTCTTATATTTTTATAATTTGCTACTTTTTATATTGTTGTGTTTTTCTTTTCATATACATATATTTATAATTTTTATATTGTATATACAATATTTTTATTTTATCATAAATTATTTTATTTTCTATAGTTTTGTTGTTTTTATGTTATAATTTTTTGAATTTATTTTGTTTGATATTAATTTTGTATATACGTATACATATATGGGTATATGTACATATATACATACATATACATATATTTTTATTTCCAAATATTTTACCGCATACCCGCTACAGGCAATATTAACAAATTTTCGAATTGAACACCAGATACGAGTATGAAAAAATAATTCTCTTTAAATTTTGTTTGTATATTTACCGACATGAACCAGATATATGCAAAATTATTATTATTAAGAACTTCTTCTGCATGAATATACAAAGATCGCGGGCGATAAAGAAAATATAAAAGAAGAGATAAAAAGAAAAAAAAATGCAATAAGAAAACTATTTTTTGAAACTTGCATTTATAAACCAATGGCAATTAACTATAGGTTTTTAAAGAGCACTAAGTTCCTATTATAATTGATATCAGGCTAAATGAAAACAACAATACAAATGTCAACAGCTTAAGAAAAACAATGCTGAAATTAAAAGCTATTAAATAATTTTTGATATTTAACTAATGAAATATTATTAACAAAACGGCTCATGGTAGTACTTCTGAAGATTTGATCGAATTTTTTTTATTTAATTGCAATTAAAAAATATATTAATTTCTAATGATTTCCTTGTCATTTAACTGAATTGACCTTGAAAAATACATTTGGCCATTTATTAAAATTTTCTAGCAGACTATTGATTAAATATGATTTGCTAATAAGTAATATGTAGTAATAAAAATACATATTTTATTTGTTTTATAATTGAAAAACTTTATATATTTTAATACTTTTATATTTTCTATATTTTTTAGGAGCGGAAATGAAAATATTGATATTATGATAATTTTTGTTATTGTTTAGCAATAAAATTAAATAATTGGATTGGATTTATATTTTTTCGATTTTATTTTCTTCTTTTTAATATTTACACATTTTTTACATTATTTTCACATTTTCTATAATTTTTAAATTCTAAAAATTTTTATATTTTCGATATTTTTATAATTTGCTACTGTTTATTGTGTTATGTTTTTCTATTCATATATATTTATAATTTTTAATATTTCTATATATCTGTATTTAAAGTTATTATGCATTATATATACAATATTTCTATTTTATCATAAATTATTATATTTTCTATATTTTTGTTTTTATAATAAAATAATTTTTTTGAATTTTTGTTGTTTTTTTTATATTAATTTTGTATATAAGTATACATATACATAAGTATACAATATTTTTTTATTTCCATATATTTTACCGGATACCCGAATTATTATTAAATTTATTTTGACTATCAGCTACATTGTTTTCAATCGACGATACACCTAGAGGCAATATTGACAAAGTGACGAATTGAACACGAGATACGAGTATGAAAAAATAATTTTCTTATAATTTTGTTTGTATATTGTACGACATGAAACCGATATATATAAAATTGATATTATTAAAAACTCTGTTTGTAAGTTTTAAACGAATTGGTAATGAAGAATTGAAATTATTAATTTTGTAAGACTTTAACTTCCTGCTAACATAGAAAATATACAAAAGCATGAATATACAAAGATCGCGGGCGATACAAGAAAAAAATGCAATAAGAAAACTATTTTTTAAATTTTGTATTTATCAACCAATGACAATTATTTTTGATATTTAACTAATGAAATATCATAAACAAAACAGCTCAAAGTATTTCCGAAGCTTTCAGCAGATTTGATCGAATTTTTATTATTTAATTCCAATTAAAAAAAATATATATTAATTTATAATGATTCTTGTCATTTAATTGGTTGGACCTTGAAAAATACATTTGGTATTTTATTAAAATTTTCTGGCTGACAATTGGATTAAATTTGATTTTGTTAATTAAGTATATATGTACATATAGTATAGAATTTTTTATAATTGAAAAACAAATGGTTTTTGTATTAAATTAATTTAAAATATCAAATGAAGCTGCCATCTGTTGATCATTACTGTCTAACTTAAGACGTTATTAAAAACAAAAACCATAAGAAGAAGTTAATATAGAGCTGTATTCAAATATTATTATTTATTAATTTTACTTCATTACCTTTTCTAGTAACTCTTACAAACCCTACTAAAATAACAAATATGCACACACGACAAGTGTTCGTCACGAAAGAGATTACTTACTCTCTGGAATATCTAACTAGAACAATTAAGCATACACGACAGCTAACAAACCGAACGAAGGAATTTGATAATTTTTATTTTCTTAATTAAAACGCGGATTTCATTGATTTGAAGAATTAAACACTTGAAAATTATCGACGGAAGACTCAAAAACATTTTTCTCAACTTTTTTTTTAATTTGCGACACTATTTCTATTAATTTTACCGCTTTTATTGGAACGAACACATTTTTCCGACCGATCTTAATAATTTTTCTTAAAAAACTAAAAAGGAGGTGGTAGAAATGTGCGTTAAATGAAGTAGTAGAAGGAAATGCAAAAAAAGTGTTGCCACTGAGTGGATAAATTGTAAAACAATACAGGGTAATCGAAAGGAAACGGAAAAGAGCGATAATATGATAAAATTATGTTATTATTTAGCAATAGAATTATATAATGTAAATGGTTTTATATTTTATAAACCTTATTATGTGCATTTTAGTATTTTGATATTTTTCACATTTGCAACATTTTCACATATTCAATATTTTTTGATTTTGTTATTTCATTATATTTATATTATATTCTTATGCATATATATAGATACTTTTATATATTTTTTATATATTTTTAAAAAGTTTTATTTTTAAACTCTTTTTTTTAACTCATACTCTCTGTATGTCTGTCTGTCGTGGGGCAACCCCATTCCCCCTTATCCAATTGATCTGAAACTTGGCCCATAGTCCTGTTGTGACCACAGATTAATTTTGGGGTAGTCATGCACAGTCACGCATAACCACGCACAGCCACGGAGTGATCTAAATGTCATTTCCCCTCATTCGATCGATCTGAAACTTGGTCCATACACTTGCTGTGAAAAAAGGTTAACTTCGACAAAGTCACGCACAGTCACGCATAGTCACGCACAGTCACGAAGTGATTTAAAACCCATTTCTCCTTATCCGATCGATCTCAAACTTGGTCGATAGACGTGCTGTGAAAAAATATTAACTTTGAGAGTGTTACGCACAGTCACGTATAGTCACGCACAGTCATGGAGTGATTTAAAATCTATTTCCCCTTATCCGATCGATCTGAAATTTGGTCGATAGACTTGCTGTGAAAAAGGATTAAATTTGACATAGTCACGGATAGATAAAACCTCACTTCCCCTCATCCGGTCGATCTTAAGCTTTGTCCATAGACTTGTTTTGTCCAAAAATTTCTTTTAAGCAAAGTCACGGAGAGATTCAAAACTCATATGCATAATGAAGTAAAGAGTTTTAATAAAAACTTTGTTTTATGGGTTAGATTATTAATACTCATACATATATTTTGCATATTTTTTATTTTTCCATATATTGCTTATTAGTTATATTTTGATTTTTTTTTTATTTCCAGACTATAACTCTTCTAATATTTGTTGTTTGATATCAAATATATACTTTTTTTAACTTTAAAACCTGTTTACCGAACAACCGAATTATGAATAAATTAGTTTTAACCGTCAAATGAAAACCAGTATAAAAAACTAATTTTGCTAAAATATTGGTTGTAGATTTTAAAAGTTTGTAATGAAGAAAAAATATTATCCAAGATCTCGTTAAGCTTCTAAATATAACGAAGAGAAAGGATAATCTGTTAATATCGTTTCGTTGAAACTAGATGTATGGAAATACACTTGTGCACCCCAATTTTGCAAACAAATTAATATTTTAGAGTGAAATAATTGCTATATTTCTGCTGTTATTAAAAACGGTTCATTTCGTTGCACTTAAGGCATTTTGAATAGAAAATAAATCAATGAAATGATTGGTACAATAGAAGATTTTCGGAGGACCTAGAACATTAGGTAAAATTGTCTTCTATAATGTCTTTGTAAACTGTTTTTTCCCCAATAATTTAATCCGATGAATAATTTTTAATATATAATTAAGCCTTAACAAGTAAGAGTGCCGAATCTTTGATAACCTCCACCTGCATCTTAAACTTAATGTTATACCAATTGTTGGGTACGGTTACCATTTTAATATAGTTACTTAAGCTTTAAGTTGTAACACCATTCAACTTCTGGACCAATAAATGCATCATTTTATATTTTATGAAAAACTGCATTATTTTTCTCTTATTAGAATATGAAGTCAACTAAATCGTACTAAAATTTTTCTCTCGGAGCCGGTGGTGGCGAAAAGCCGGCCGGACTTGGACCTCTTGACATGTTGAGTATAATCAAATATGAAGCAAATGCTAAAGGCGCAACGACCACAATAACAAGAAAAATTAAAGCTACTTAGGCTCTGCGCACTGGTGTGGAGGGTATAAAATAATATATTTTAAAAGTAGGGGGAAAAATAACATTAAAAACAAGTATGAGTGTTAACTCCGGCTGTGCGGAATATTTGATACCATCTACATAGATTTATTGCACTATTTATAACAGATGTAAATAATATTTTAAAAAGCAAACAATTTGCTAAACGTAATAGTAAATTACACTGAATTTCCTAAATTTTTTGAGGAATCTTCATATTTTTAGAAAATGATGACCGATTAACCCCATTTTCAATAACAATCTGCTCGAAATAATAACAAACAATATTATCATAAATGGTTTATTTTTGAAAAATAAATATATAGAAAATGAACAATATATGAAAGAATAAAAAGTATGTAACTAAAACGAACATTAAAATATATAAAACTGTTTCAAAATATATGAAAAAGTAACATAATATAAAAATAATGAAGTATGAATATATAGAAAATATAAAAATATTGAAAATGTGAAAATATTGAGAAAATTAAAATTTTTAAATGAAAAAATAAGGTTTATAAAATATAAAACATATTACTTTATATAATTGTATTACTAATTAATAACACATTTAGCATATTATCGCTCTTTTCCGTTTCCTTTCGATTACCCTGTATTGTTTTTAATTTACCCAGATAGTGGCAACACTTTTTTGCATTGCCTAACACACTTTCCTTCTACTACCTCATTTAACGCACATTTCTACCACCTCCTTTTTAGTTTTTTAAGAAAAATTATTAAGATCGGTCGGAAAAATGTATTCGTTCCAATAAAAGCTGTAAAATAAATAGAAATAGTGCCGCAAATTAAATAAAATGTTGAGAAAAATGTTTTTGAGTCTTCCGTCGGTAATTTTCAAGTGTTTAATTGTTCAAATCAATGAAATCCGCGTTTTAATTAAGAAAATAAAAATTATCAAATTCCTTCGTTCGGTTTGTTAGCTGTCGTGTGTGTTTAATTGTTCTAGTTAGATATTCCAGAGAGTAAGTAATCTCTTTCGTGACGAACACTTGTCGTGTGTGCATATTTGTTATTTTAGTAGGGTTTGTAAGAGTTACTAGAAAAGGTAATGAAGGAAATATAAATAATAATATTTGAATACAGCTCTATATTAACTTCTTCTTATGGTTTTTGTTTTTAATAACGTCTTAAGTTAGACAGTAATGATCAACAGATGGCAGCTTCATTTGATATTTTAAATTCACTTAATACAAAAACCATTTGTTTTTCAATTATAAATAATTCTATACTATATGTATATACTTAATTAACAAAATCAAATTTAATCCAATTGTCAGCCAGAAAATTTTAATAAAATACCAAATGTATTTTTCAAGGTCCAACCAATTAAATGACAAGAATCATTAGAAATTAATATATGTATATTTTTAATTGGAATAAAATAATAAAAATTCGATCAAATCTGCTGAAAGCTTCGGAAATACTTTGAGGTGTTTTGTTTATATTTCATTAGTTAAATATTTTAAATACAAAATTTAAAAAAAAATTTTCTTATTGCATTTTTTTCTTTTATCGCCCGCGATCTTTGTATATTCATGCTTTTGTATGCTTTCTATGTTAGCAGGAAGTTAAAGTCTTACAAAATTAATAATTTCAATTCTTCATTACCAATTCGTTTAAAACTTACAAACAGAGCTTTTAATAATATCAATTTTATATATATCGGGTTCATGTCGTACAATTTACAAACAAAATTATAAGAAAATTATTTTTTCATACTCATATCTCGTGTTCAATTCGTCACTTTGTCAATATTGCATCTAGGTGTATCGTCGATTGAAAACAATGTAGATGATAGTCAAAATAAATTTAATAATAATTCGGGTATTCGGTAAAATATATGGAAATAAAAAAATATTGTATACTTATGTATATGTATACTTATATACAAAATTAATATAAGAAAACAACAAAAATTCCAAAAAATTATTTTATTATAAAAACAAAAATATAGAAAATATAATAATTTATGATAAAATAGAAATATTGTATATAATATAATATAATATATATATATATATATATATATATATATATATATATATATATATATATATATATATATATATATATATATAGTATATATAAATACAGATATATAGAAATATTAAAAATTATAAATATATATGAATAGAAAAACATAACACAATAAATAGTAGCAAATTATAAAAATATCGAAAATATAAAAATTTGTAGAATTTAAAAATTATAGGAAATGTGAAAATAATGTAAAAAATGTGTAAATATTAAAAAGTAGAAAATAAAATCGAAAAAATATAAATCCAATCCAATTATTTAATTTGGTTGCTAAATAAAGATAAAGATAAAGATAAATAAATTATCATAATATCAATCTTTTCATTTCCGCCCCTAAAAAATATAGAAAATATAAAAATATAAAAGTATTAAAATATATAAAGTTTTTCAATTATAAAACAAATAAAATATGTATTTTTATTACTACATATTAGTTATAAGCAAATCATATTTAATCAATAGTCTGCTAGAAAATTTTAATAAATGGCCAAATGTATTTTTCAGTTAAATGACAAGGAAATCATTAGAAATTAATATATTTTTTTAATTGCAATTAAATAAAAAAAATTCGATCAAATCTTCAGAAGTACTACCATGAGCCGTTTTGTTAATAATATTTCATTAGTTAAATATCAAAAATTATTTAATGGCTTTTAATTTCAGTATTGTTTTTCTTAGGCTATTGAAAATTGTATTGTTCTTTTAATTTAGCCTGACATCAATTCCATTAGGAATTTAATGCTCCTATAGCTCATTGTCATTGGTTTATAAATGCAAATTTAAAAAAATAGTTTTCTTATTGCATTTTTTTTTTCTTTTATCGGCCACGATCTTTGTATATTCATGCTTTTGATGTCTTCTATGTTAGCTGGAAGTTATAGTTATACAAAATTTATAACTTTAATTCTTCATTACAAATTCGTTTAAAAGTTACAGACAAAGTTTTTAATAATATTAATTACGCATATTTCGGGTTCATGTCGGTAAATATACAAAGAAAATTTTAAGAAAATAATTTATCATACTTGTAGCGATAATGCTACTTACCGAATTTCGGGTTCACTATAATTACAATTCTATTGCCTTTACAGTAAATATTTTATCATAATAGAAAATTTACAGATGCTATTGAATTTTGGTTTATACAATCGAAAATACTGCTGTTCCACTTTAGAGCAATTCGGTTGGCGAATATTTTTCTGTGTGTAGGTGTATCGTCGATTGAAAACAATGCAGATGGTATTCAGAATAAATTTAATAATAATTCGGATATTCGGTAAAATATATGGAAATAAAAAATTTTTATAAATACATATGTTTACGTACATATATAAAAAATTAATATCAAACAACAAAAATTAAAAAAAAAAGTATAATATAAAATAAACGAAAATAATAAAAATAGAATAATTTATGTTAAAATAAAAATATTGTATATACAATATATACATATATATATATTAAACTTTGATTTAAACATCATATATAATTATACATATATACTACTACTATATACATTTAACATTATAAATATATATGAAAAGAAAAACATAACAATATAGAAAGTAGTAAATTATAAAAATATAGGAAATATAAAATTTTGGAAAATTTAAAAATTATAGAAAGTACAAAAATATAAAAATACTGTAAAAAAATGTTTAAATATTAAAAAGTAAAAAAGTAAAATCTAAAAAATATAAAACCAATCCATTTGTTTAATTTTATTGCTAAACAAATATAGAAAATATACAGATATAAAAATATTAAAATATATAAACTTTTTGAATTATGAAGCAAATAAATTAAATATTTTTATTACCAAATAATAACATACTTTTATCATATTATCGATCTTTTCCGCTTCCTTTCGATTACCCTGTATTGTTTTATAATTTACCCACCTAGTGGCATAACTTTTTTACATTCCTTATGCATTTCCTTCTACTACTTCGTTTAACACACATTTTTACCACATCCTTTTTAGTTTTATATGAAAAATTATTAAGATCGTTCCAATTAAATCGGTAAATTAATAGAAATAGTGTCGCAAAAAGTTTTTAATAATGATAGTGAGAAAAGTTTTTAATAGTATTAATTTTAATATATTCCGGGTTCATGTCGTAAAATCTACAAAAAAAAAATTTTTTTTAATATTTTTTATACTCGTGTCTGGTGTTTAATTTGTCAATTTGTTAATGTTGCCTGTAGTCATAATAAATTTAATAATAATTCGGGTATCGGTAAAATATTTAAATATTTGGAAATAAAAGTATATATATATATATATATACATATATGTATATTCATACATATGTATACGTATATACAAAATTAATATCAAACAACAAAAACAACAAAACTATAGAAAATAAAATTATTTATGATAAAATAAAAATATTGCATATACAATATAAAAATTATAAATATATATATCTGAAAAGATAAACACAATATTAAAAGTAGCAAATTATAAAAATATAAGAAATATAAAAATTTGGAAAATTGAAAAATTATAGAAAATACGAAAGTATAAAAATAATGTGAAACAAGTAAGAAAATTATAGTCGGTCTAAACCGACTATACGATACCCTATACCATGCTTTAGAGACCCTATCGCTTCGGTCCAGCTAACTGGATATAGAAAATAAGCATAAACCAAATTCGAGGGGAATTGTTTTTAATTTTTTTGGCTGCAGATATGAAAGAGTTCATATCGGGTGCTATATTTATATCGGGATTAGGTCGCAAAATAACCCGATCCTGACAATATTTGGTAAAGTCACTTATATTTTGAAAAAATATATACAAACCAGATATGAGAAAAATCTGTGCAATATTTTTGTTTTTTTAATAGATTTAATTGAAGATCGGGAAGCAGCTCTATATGGGGCCTATGACTAAGAATTGTCCTATAGGGATTATTTTTGGACTACTAATTAATGGATATAATAAGCATATACAAACCCAATTTGAGTGAGATCTACATGATATTTTGGATCTTATGGCAATTTATGTCTATTTCATAGGTGTCATTTGTATGGGGACTAGGTCTGAACATGGACCGAATTTCACCAATTTCAATAACGTGCATCCTATGGCCGATTAAAGCTTATATACCAAATTCCATCAAAATATATTCATATTTGGGACCTATAATTTGATTACAAAGTTTACATGGACACACAGACGGACGGACGGACGGACGGATTAAAGGACATCGCTAAATCGAGTCAGAAAGTGATTCTGAGCCGATCGGTATAATAAAAGGTGGGTCTAGGTCAAATATTTTTGGTAGTAATAAACAGCAGCACAAAGTCCTTATGCCCAAACCACATAGTGGTATATGGTATAAAAATGTGTAAATATCAAAAAGTAAAAAATAAAACCTAAAAAATGTAAAACCAATCTAATTATTTAATTTTATTGAAAAACAATATTAAAAATAATTCTAATATAGCTCTTTTTCATTTCCTTCCCTAAAAAGGAAAATATAAAATTATACAAATATAAAAATATTAAAATATATAAACTTTTTGAATTATAAAGCAAATAAAATATTTTTAATACTACATTTAACATAATATCGCTCTTTTCCGTTTCCTTTCGATTACCCTGTATTGTTTTATAATTTACCTACCTAGTGGCAACACTTTTTTGCATTTCCTTCTACTACTTCGTTTAACGCACATTTCTACCACCTCCCTTTTAGTTCTGTAAGAAAAGTTATTAAGATCGGTCGGAAAAATGTGTTCGTTCCAATAAAATCGGTAAAATAAATAGAAATAGTGCCGCAAATTAAATAAAATATTGAGAAAAATGTTTTTGAGTCTTCCTTCGACAATATTCAAGTGTTTAGTTGTTCAAATCTATGAAATCCGCGTTTTAATTGAGAAAAATACAAATTATCAAATTCCTTCGTTCGGTTTGTTAGCTGTCGTGTGTGTTTACTTGTTCTAGTAAGATATTCCAGAGAGTAAGTAATCTCTTTCGTGACGAACACTTGTCGTGTGTGCATATTTGTTATTTTAGTAGGGTTTGTAAGAGTTACTAGAAAAGGTAATGAAGGAAATATAAATAATAATATTTGAATACAGCTCTACATTAACTTCTACTTATGGTTTTTGTTTTTAATAACGTCTTAAGTTAGACAATAATGATCAACAGATGGCAGGTTAATTTGATATTTTAAATGCATTTCATACAAAAACCATTTGTTTTTCAATCTATACTAAATGTATATACTCAATTGCAAAATTAAACTGAATCCAATTGTCTGCCAGAAAATTTTAATAAATCGAAATAAATATAATTTTTTAATTGCAATTAAATAAAAAAAAAATTCTATCAAATCTACTGAAAGTTTCAGAAGTACTTCCTTGGGCCGTTTTGTTAATAATATTTCATTAGTTAAATATCATTATTTAATGGCTTTTAATTTCAGTATTGTTTTTCTTAGGCTATTGAAAATTGTATTGTTCTTTTAATTTAGCCTGATTCCAATTCCATTAGGAATTTAATGCTCTTTAAAAACTTATAGCTAATTGTCATTAGTTTATAAATGCAAATTTCAAAAAATAGTTTTCTTATTGCATTTTCTTTTTCTTTTATCGGCCACGATCTTTGTATATTCATGCTTTTGATGTTTTCTATGTTAGCAGGAAGTTAAGGTCTTACAAAATTAATAATTTCAATTCTTCATTACCAATTCGTTTAAAATTTACAAACAAAGTTTTTAATAATATAAATTTCGCATATTTCGGTAAATATACAAACAAAATTTTAAGAAAATTATTTTTTCATACTCGTATCTCGTGTTCAATTCGTCATCAACTGAAAACAATGTAATAAATTTAATAATAATTCGGATATTCGGTAAAATATATATATACATACATACAGTGTGCGACAAAACATACGCATAAGCTTGTGATTAATACAATACGGCTTAATAATAATGACAAACAAATTTGGATTTATAATTATTTTATTTATTTATAAAATAAGTTAACTAAATTTACTTAACAAGAATAAAAACAAACAAAATTTGTTATCAAAAATAAAAAACATTCAAATCAAACAATACAATTTTTGGTACGCGACTAAACAATAGCACATTTTTTATTTATTCAATTAAAATTAGAATTTTACTAATATTTAGTTGCGTAGCCCTTATTTTTTAAAACTTCTTGACTTCTGCGTGGCATTGTCTTTATTAGATTACATAAAATTTCAACGGAAATTTTATTCCATGCAATTTATGATATTCTATTTTCTAATAGATGGAGATCAGGTAATTGTGCTGGTCATTTTTAAACGTTAATCTTATTGTTTATGAACCATTCTTTCACGCATTTAGCCGTGTGTTTTGGGTGATACCTCCACTTAAGTGGCATTTCCTCCTCAGCGTGTAGCAAAATAACACTTTTTAGGATATCCTTATACGTGAAATGATCCATTTATTTTATGAATTGGTCCGATCCCATGACCAGAAATACATCCCCAGATCAAAAAATTCCCTCCCCCTTCTTTTATCGTGTCTTGAGTATACCGAGGATAAAGACGTTGTCTTTTAGGTCTGCGCACTAGCCTAACGCCATCAGAACTTTTTAAACTAAACTTCGACTCATCAGAGAAAAGTACGGTCTTCCATTGAGTTGTACTCTAGTTTATGTGTTCTTTTGCAAATTCCATTGTATCTAATGTATTTTTGGCGAAAATAAATGGTTTTTTACACTTCGGTATGATTTTAATCCACTTCGACAGCTCGTCTTTGGATGGATCATATTGAAACATTTACTTACTGATGTAAAGGAATCCTTTTTTTATTAATCAGAATATTTTCTGGTCATCCCGTTTGCTAGTATTCTAGCCTGCAGTACAGAAACGGTTAATAATAAACGAAATCACACTATGATTTATTTCAAATTTGTTTACAATGGATGTCACTGATTCGCCTCTTTTATAATCATTCACTATTTTTCTTTTACTTGCACTGAGTACTTATTATTAGCCACTTTTTCTTATTAAAATATTGAAAAATATGACCAATGAATCTGAAAGACTATAAACACCTGCAAATTTATTCTTATTATTCTTACAATATCCAAAAAACTCTTTTTATTATTTAACGGAAATTGTTGTTGGAAGGCTTTTACATTTAAAGAAGACTGTAAAGATCTATTATTAATGCTTTTGTTTTATCGTGGCTCAAAAGCATTGTTGTAATTTTAATATTCTTTTTTTCTGTTTTATTTTATTTTAATTTTGGTTTATGTCTTGTGTTATTAAACCCGATCTATCTTCGTTATAAATAAATAAAATTAATTCAAGTCCCAGTGAGTTTTTCTATGTCATTAAGCTAAATGATAGTAAGCACAAGTTCGTGCATATGTTGTGTCGCTCCTGTACATGTATAAGTATATACAAAATAAATATCAAACAACAAAAAAAAAAAAAAAAAAAAATATATATAATATAAAAACAACAAAACTATAGAAAATAAAATAATTTACGATCAAATAAAAATATTTTATATCGAGGGCTTATATTCAAAAAGTGCTATGTACATTTGACAGCAATATTAATTTTTGATTTCAAACTGTTCTCTGATATAACTGTCAAATATAATATTAATTTTGATATCATATATGATTAGTACGACTATTTCTTAATAGATATTGTGGCAAATCAATCGACAAATACTTTCAGATCTTATTAATAAATTGGTTTTACACGTTCTCTTTAAAATAATTATTAATGCAGATAGCACCTTTTGAATATAAGCCCTCGATATACAATATAAAAATTATAAATATATGTATATGAAAAGAAAAACATAACCATATAAAAAGTAGCAAATTATAAAAATATAGGAAATATAAAAATTTGGAAAATTGAAAAATTATAGAAAATACGAAAATATAAAAATAATATAAAAAAATGTGTAAATATTAAAAAGTAAAAAATAAAACCTAAAAAATATAAATTTAATTTTATTGTGAAACAATAACAAAAATTATCCTAATATCGCTCTTTTCCATTTCCTTTCCTTAAAAAAGAAAATATAAAATTATAGAAAATATAAAATTATATAAATATAAAAATTTTAATATATAAAAACTTTTTGTATTATAAAGCAAATAAAATATTTTTAATACTACATTTAACATAATATCGCGCATTTCCGTTTCCTTTCGATTACCCTGTATAGTTTTATAATTTACCCACGTAGTGGCAACACTTTTTTGCATTTCTTTTGCATTTCCTTCTACTACTTCGTTTAACACACATTTCTACCTTTTTAGTTTTATACGAAAAATTATTAAGATCGGTCGGAAAAATGTGTTCGTTCCAATAAAATCGGTAAAATTAAAAGAAATAGTGTCGCAAATTAAATAAAATGTTGAGAATAATGTTTTTTAGTCTTCCGCCGATAATATTCAAGTGTTTGATTTTTCAAAATAATGAAATCCGCGTTTTAATTAACAAAATAAAAATTATCATATTCCTTCGTTCGGTTTGTTGGCTGTCGTGTGTGCTTAATTGTTCTAGTTAAATATTCCAGAGAGTAAATAATCTCTTTCGTGACGAACACTTGTCGTGTGTGCATATTTGTTATTTTAGTAGGGTTTGTAAGAGTTACTAGAAAAGGTAATGAAGGAAATATAAATAATAATATTTGAATACAGCTCTATATTAACTTCTACTTATGGTTTTTGTTTTTAATAACGTCTTAAGTTAGACATTAATGATCAGCAGATGGCAGCTTAATTTGATATTTTAAATTCATTTAATACAAAAACCATTTGTTTTTCAATTATAAATAATTATGTACTATATGTTGATACTCAATTAACAAAATCAAATTTAATACAATTGTCTGCCAGAAAATTTTAATAAATTTAAATAAATATAATTTTTTAATTGCAATTAAATAAAAAAAAAATTGATCAAATCTACTGAAAGTTTTAGAAGTACTACCTTGATCCGTTTTGTTAATAATATTTCATTGGTTAAATATCAAAAATTATTTAAAGGCTTTTAATTTCAGTATTGTTTTTCTTAGGCTACTGAAATTTGCATTGTTCTCTTAATTTAGCCTGACACCAATTCTAATAGGAATTTAATGCTATTTAAAAACCTATAGATAACTGTCATTGGGTTATAAATGCAAATTTCAAAAAATAGTTTTCTTATTGCATTTTTTTTTTTCTTTTATCGCCCGCGATCGTTGTATATTCATGCTTTTGTATGCTTTCTATGTTAGCAGGAAGTTAAAGTCTTACAAAATTAATAATTTCAATTCTTCATTACCAATTCGTTTAAAAGTTACAAACAAAGTTTTTAATAATATAAATTTCGCATATTTCGGTAAATATACAAACAAAATTTTAAGAAAATTATTTTTTCATACTCGTATCTCGTGTTCAATTCGACATCAACTGAAAACAATGTAATAAATTTAATAATAATTCGGGTATTCGGTAAAATATGTGGAAATAAAAAAATGTTTATATATACATACATAAAGTCTGCGACAAAACATACGCACAAGCTTGTGATTAATACAATACGGCTTAATAATAATGACAAACAAATTTGGATTTATAATTATTTTATTTATTTATAAAATAAGTTAACTAAATTTACTTAACAAGAATAAAAACAAACAAAATTTTTTATCAAAAATAAAAAACATTCAAATCAAACAATTAATACAATTTTTGGTGCGCGACTAAACAATAGCACATTTTTTATTTATTCAATTAAAATTAGAATTTTACTAATATTTAGTTGCGTAGCCCTTATTTTTTAAAACTTCTTAACATCTGCGTGGCATGGTCTTTATTAGATTACATAAAATTTCAACAGAAATTCTATTCCATGCAATTTCCACTTGCCAGAAAATGACATCCGTATATCTGCAACCATCGCGATATATTTTACGATCTATAATATCCCATACATTTTCTATGAGATGGAGATCAGGTGATTGTGATGGTCATTTTTAAACGTTAATCTTATTGTTTATGAACCATTCTTTCACGCATTTAGCGGTGTGTTTTGGGTGATACCTCCACTTAAGTGGCATTTCCTCCTCTGCGTGTAGCAACATAACACTTTTTAGGATATCCTTATACATGAAATGATCCATTTATTTTATGAATTGGACAGATCCCATGACCAGAAAAACATCCCCAGATCAAAACATTCCATCCTCCATCTTTTAACGTGCCTTGAGTATACCGAGGATTTAGACGTTGTCCTTTACATCTGAACACTAGCCTAAATCCATCAGAGCTTTTGAAATTAAACTTCGACTCATCAGAGAAAAGTACGGTCATCCATTAGGTTATACTCTAGTTTTTGTGTTCTTTTGCAAATTCCATTCTAGCTAGTCTATTTTTGGCGGAAATAAATGGTTTTTTTACACCTCGGTATAATTTTAATAAACCTCGACAGCTCGTCTTTGAATGGATCATATTGAAACATTTACTTGCCATTGGTTTGCAATAGACCTTACTGATATAAAGGAATCCTTTTTTATTAATCAGAATATTTTCTAGTTTCAGAAGTACAGAAACGGTTAACAGTAAACGAAATCACACTATGATTTATTCCAAATTTGTTTACAATGAATGTCACTGATTCGCCTCTTTTATAATCATTTACTATTTTTCTTTTACTTGCACTGAGTACTTATTATTAGCCACTTTTTCTTATTAAAATATTGAAAAATATGACCAATGAATCTGAAAGACTATAAACACCTGCAAATTTATTCTTATTATTCTTACAATATCCAAAAAACTCTTTTTATTATTTAACGGAAATGGTTGTTGGAAGGCTTTTACATTTAAAGAAGAATGTAAATATCTATTATTAATGCTTTTGTTTTATCGTGGGTCAAAAGCATTGTTGTAATTTTAATATTCTTTTTTTCTGTTTTATTTTATTTTAATTTTGGTTTATGTCTTGTGTTATTAAACCCGATCTATCTTCGTTATAAATAAATAAAATTAATTCAAGTCCCAATGAGTTTTTCTATGTCATTAACCTAAATGATAGTAAGCACAAGTTCGTGCATATGTTGTGTCGCTCCTGTACATGTATACTTATATACAAAATAAATATCAAACATCAAAAAAAAAAAAAATATATATAATATAAAAACAACAAAACTATAGAAAATAAAATAATTTATGATCAAATAAAAATATTTTATATCGAGGGCTTATATTCAAAAAGTGCTATGTACATTTGACAGCAATATTAATTTTTTATTTCAAACTGTTCTCTGATATAACTGTCAAATATAATATTAATTTTGATATCATATATGATTAGTACGACTATTTCTTAATAGATATTGTGGCAAATCAATCGACAAATACTTTCAGATCTTATTAATAAATTGGTTTTACACGTTCTCTTTAAAATAATTATTAATGCAGAATAGCACTTTTTGAATATAAGCCCTCGATATACAATATAAAAATTATAAATATATGTATATGAAAAGAAACACATAACCATATAAAAAGTAAGAAATTATGAAAATATAGGAAATATTAAAATTTGAAAAATTGAAAAATTATAGAAAATACGAAAAATAATGTAAAAAAATGTGTAAATATTAAAAATTAAAAAATAAAACCTAAAAAATATAAAACCAATCCAATTATTTAATTTTATTGTGAAACAATAACAAAAATTATCCTAATATCGCTCTTTTTCATTTCCTTTCCTTAAAAAAGGAAATATTAAATTATAGAAAACATAAAATTATACAAATATAAAAATCTTAAAATATAAAAACTTTTTGTATTATAAAGCAAATAAAATATTTTTAATACATCATTTAACATAATATCGCTCTTTTCCGTTTCCTTTCGATTACCCTGTATTGTTTTATAATTTACCCACCTAGTGGCAACACTTTTTTGCATTTCCTTCTACTACTTCGTTTAACGCACATTTCTACCACCTCCCTTTTAGTTCTGTAAGAAAGGTTATTAAGATCGGTCGGAAAAATGTGTTCGTTCCAATAAAATCGGTAAAATTAATAGAAATAGTGCCGCAAATTACATAAAATGTTGAGAAAAATGTTTTTGAGTCTTCCTTCGACAATATTCAAGTGTTTAGTTGTTCAAATCTATGAAATCCGCGTTTTAATTGAGAAAAATACAAATTATCAAATTCCTTCGTTCGGTTTGTTAGCTGTCGTGTGTGTTTACTTGTTCTAGTAAGATATTCCAGAGAGTAAGAAATCTATTTCGTGACGAACACTTGTCGTGTGTGCATATTTGTTATTTTATTAGGGTTTGTAAGAGTTGCTAGAAAAGGTAATGAAGGAAAATTAATAAATAATAATATTTGAATACAGCTCTATATTAACTTCTACTTATGGATTTTGTTTTTAATAACGTCTTAAGTTAGACAGTAATGATCAACAGATGGCAGCTTCATTTGATATTTTAAATTAATTTAATACAAAAACCATTTGTTTTTCAATTATAAATAATTATGTACTATATGTATATACACAATTAACAAAATCAAGTTTAATACAATTGTCTGCCAGAAAATTTTAATAAATTTAAATAAATATAATTTTTTAATTGCAATTAAATAAAAAAAAAAATTTATCAAATCTACTGAAAGTTTCAGAAGTACTACCTTGATCCGTTTTGTTAATAATATTTCATTGGTTAAATATCAAAAATTATTTAAAGGCTTTTAATTTCAGTATTGTTTTTCTTAGGCTACTGAAATTTGCATTGTTCTCTTAATTTAGCCTGACACCAATTCTAATAGGAATTTAATGCTATTTAAAAACCTATAGATAACTGTCATTGGGTTATAAATGCAAATTTCAAAAAATAGTTTTCTTATTGCATTTTTTTTCTTTTTATCTCTTTTTTTATCTTTTCTTTTATCGCCCGCGATCTTTGTATATTCATGCAGAAGAAGTTTTTAATAATAATAATTTTGCATATATCTGGTTCATGTCGGTAAATATGCAAACAAAATTTAAAGAGAATTATTTTTTCATACTCGTATCTCGTGTTCAATTCGTCCATTTGTCAATATTGCCTCTAGGCGTATCGTCGATTGAAAACAATGTAGATGGCAGTCAGAATAAATTTAATAATAATTCGGGCATTCGGTAAAATATATGGAAATAAAAATGTTTTTATATATACACATGTATATGTTATACGTATATAAAAAACAAATATCAAACAACAAAAATTAAAAATATTATAATATAAAATAAACGAAAATAATAAAAATAAAATAATTTATGTTAAAATAAAAATATTGTATATTCAATATATACATTAAACTTTGATTCAAACATCATATATAATTATACATATATACTGCTACTATATACATTATATATAATAAATACATATGAAAAAAAAATTACAAAATAAAAAGTAGCAAATTATAAAAATATAAGAAATATGAAAATTTGGAAAATTTACAAATTATAGAAAATATGAAAATATAAAAATGTAAAAAATGTAAAAAAAATTGTGTAAATATTAAAAAGTAAAAAAGTAAAATCTAAAAAATATAAAACCAATCCATTTGTTTAATTTTATTGCTAAACAAATATAGAAAATATACAAATATAGAAATATTAAAATATATAAACTTTTTAATTATGAAGCAAATAAAATATTTTTATTACTAAATATTAACACACATTTCTAATTAATAATATTAATTTTGTATATTCCGGGTTCATGTCGTGAAATCTAGAAAAAAAAATTTTTAATATTTTTTTATACTCGTATCTGGTGTTCAATTCGAAAATTTGTTAATATTGCCTGTAGCGGGTATGCGGTAAAATATTTGGAAATAAATATATATACTTATATATATGTATACACATATATCCATATATGTACACGTATATAAAAAATTAATATCAAACAAAAAAAAAAAATACAAAAAATTATAACATGAAAACAACAAAACTATAGAAAATAAAATAATTTATGATAAAATAAAAATATTGTATATACAATATAAAAATTATAAATATATGTATATGAAAAGAAAAACACAACAATATAAAAAGTAGCAAATTATAAAAATATAAGATATACATATAAAAATTTGGGAAATTGAAAAATTATAGAAAATACGAAAATATAAAAATAATGTAAAAAAATGTGTAAATATTAAAAAGTAAAAAATTAAATCTAAAAAATATAAAACCAATCCTTTTGTTTAATTTTATTGCTAAACAAATATAGAAAAGCTAAAAATATACAAATATAGAAATATTAAAATATATAAACTTTTTGAATTATAAAGCAAATAAAATATTTTTATTACTAAATAATAACATACATTTAGCATATTATCGCTCTTTTCCGTTTCCTTTCGATTGCCCTGTATTGTTTTATAACTTACCCATCTAGTAGCAACACTTTTTTGCATTCCTTTTGCATTTCGTTCTACTACTTCGTTTAACACACCTTTCTACCACATCCTTTTACTTTTATTAAGATCGGTCGGATAAATTTGTTCGTTTCAATTAAATCGGTAAAATTAATAGACATAGTGTCGCAAATTAAATAAAATATTGAGAAAAGTTTTTAATAATATTAATTTTGTATATTCCCGGCTCATGTCGTAAAATCTACAAAAAAATTTTTTTAATATTTTTTCATACTCGTATCTGGTGTTCAATTCGTCAATTTGTTAATATTGCATGTAGTCAAAATAAATTTAATAATAATTCGGGTATTCGGTAAAATACTTCGAAATAAATATATACACATATGGTCAAAATAATAAGTACAGCCTGAAAAATTTTTTTAAAGGCTCGTAGCCGAAAATTTATTAAAATTAAAAGAAAAAACAAATACTATTTTGATTGGTTATAACATTAGAAATAAAATAAATACTAAAACAATAACAAAAAACAAAAATTAAATTCAGTCTTATTCAAAAAGTAAGTAATTAATCAAAAAACATTGGACAAAATAATAAGTACATTTAGTTAAAATAAGCAAAACAATACAAAATTCAAGTTTTTTTTTTTAAATTTAGTGATTTAAGGTGAGTTCGTTAAAAGCCGGTATATCCACCCTTATTTTCAATTATTTTGTTGACTCTTTTTGGCATGCTGGCAATAAGTTTCCTGCAGGTCTCTACTGGTATTTCATACCAAGTTTTTTTAACAAAATCCCATAATTGATCCTTATTTTTAAAAACCTCCTTTCCAATTCTTTGTTTTAACTCTCCCCAAAGATTTTCGATCGGGTTTAAGTCCGGAGATTGACTTGGCCAGTCGAGAAGGGCCACATGATTATCTTGGAACCAATCCTTTACCAACTTAGAAGTATGCTTTGGATCGTTATCCTGCTGGAATATCCATCTAAGAGGCATACTTTCCTCAGCATAGGTCAACATCGTATTTTCCAATATGTCTTTGTAGTGGATTCTGGTCATAGTGTCGGTAATTCGATGTATCGGACCGACACCATACCACGAGAAACAACCCCATACCATAATATTGCCGCCCCCGTGCTTGACAGTCTTTTTTGTAAAGCGAACATGAAATTCTTTACCTTTAGGGCGTCGAACATTCCGGGCACAGTCGTTTCCAAATAAATTAATTTTTGTTTCATCGCTCCACAAAATTTTTCGCCATTTTTTTTCACCATCTGCTCCGGACCAATTGGAATGTCTTCTTGCAAACGCCAACCTAGCCTTTAAATTTTTTTGTCTAAGCAGAGGGACTCTTCTGGCTATCCGTCCTGGTAAACCAGCTTTTTGTAGTCTACGACGAACCGTTCGCGATGAAATTACATTTCCAATATCTGCTGAAATCGATCTTGAAGACACAAATGGGTCCTTCTTCGCAAGAGTTACAATAAGGATATCTGTTGTTTTTGATGTTTTCTTGGGTCTTCCGCGAGTTTCGAGGGTATTTTTAGGCTTTAAAGCATTTTGTACAAAAAATAGCGATCGATTCATAATTTCTGCTACAGAACGTAGACTTTTGCCACTTTCTCTTAGTCTTGAAACAATTCTTCTCTCCTCCGATGAACAATGACTTTTTCGACCCATCGCTGATAGTTTTTCCAAATATTTCTTTATAAATAGAGATTAACAACAGTGCAATAACTAGCCTTTTCAAAAAAATAGAGTAGACTTCGAAAATATTAAAGAATTCAGCAATGTATTTATTATTTTGACCAAGTACTGAAAACACATCTGCACAAAACTAACACACAATGAAAATAATGGGGAAGCCCCAGTTTTGTTTTTACTTTTAAAGGCATTGCCATATTATAGTTATTTAAAGAAAAAATAATTGCCATGTTTACTTTGTGTTAAAGTAACCAAAATTACATACAAAGAAAAAATAAGCAGGTGTACTTATTTTTTTGACCATATGTGTATATATATGTATGTATATACATATACATATGTATGTACATATATACAAAATTTATATCAAACACCAAAAATTCAAAAAATTATAACATAAAAACAACAAAACTATAGAAAAATAATTTATGATAAAATAAAAATATTGCATATACAATATAAAAATTATAAATATATGTATGTATATGAAAAGAAAAACATAACAATATAAAAAGTAGCAAATTATAAAAATATAGGAAATATAAAAATTTGGAAAATTTAAATATTATAGAAAATACAAAAATATAAAAATAATGTGTAAAAATGTGTAAATAACAAAAAATAAAAAATTAAATCTAAAAAATGTAAAACCAATCTAAATATTTAATTTTGTTGAAAAACAATAACAAAAATTATCCTAATATCGCTCTTTTTCATTTCCTTTCCGAAAGAGGAAAATATTAAATTATACAAATATAAAAATATTAAAATATATCAACTTTTTGAATTATAAAGCAAATAAAATATTTTTAATACTACATTTATAATAATATCGCTCTTTTCCGTTTCCTTTCGATTACCCTGTATTGTTTTATAATTTACCCACCCAGTGGCAACACTTTTTTGCATTTCCTTCCACTACTTCGTTTAACGCACATTTCTACCACCTCCCTTTTAGTTCTGTAAGAAAAATTATTAAGATCGGTCGGAAAAATGTGTTCGTTCCAATAAAAGCGGTAAAATTAATAGAAATAGTGCCGCAAATTAAATAAAATGTTGAGAAAAATGTTTTTGAGTCTTCCTTCGACAATATTCAAGTGCTTAGTTGTTCAAATCTATGAAATCCGCGTTTTAATTGAGAAAAATACAAATTATCAAATTCCTTCGTTCGGTTTGTTAGCTGTCGTGTGTGTTTACTTGTTCTAGTAAGATATTCCAGAGAGTAAGAAATCTCTTTCGTGACGAACACTTGTCGTGTTTTATTAGGGTTTGTAATTTAGTAGGGTTTGTAAGAGTTACTAGAAAAGGTAATGAAGGAAATATAAATAATAATATTTGAATACAGCTCTAAATTAACTTCTACTTATGGTTTTTGTTTTTAATAACGTCTTAAGTTAGACAATAATGATCAACAGATGGCAGCTTAATTTGATATTTCAAATTCATTTAATACAAAAACCATTTGTTTTTCAATTATAAATAATTCTATACTATATGCTTATAATCAATTAGCATAATTAAACCAAATGTATTTTTCATGGACCATCCAATTAAATGACAAGAAAATCATTAGGAATATATATATTTTTTTAATTGCAAATAAATAAAAAAAATCGACTAAATCTACTGAAAGCCTTAGAAGTACCTTTTGATAATGATATTTCATTAGTAAGATATCAAAAATTATTTTATGGCTTTCTATTTTCAGTTTTCCGCAAGCTATTGAAGTTTGTATTGTTCTTTTACAGCTACAAACAGTTTTTTTAAAAATAATTTTAACTTCGTACATTTCGCGTTCATATCGTAAAGTTGTTAATACGGCAATAAATTATTAATTTTCGGTTCTTGGGTTGGATATAGGTACTAAAGATGGCGTTAAAAAATAAATAATGTTAAATGATATACAAAATATACATACGAAAATAAATAAATTAATTTTAAATCAAAATAAATCAAATTATTAAACAAATTATTAAACAAATAAAATTAAATAATAAAATAAATTAAAATAATAAATTTTAATAAATTGAAGTATTATAATCAGATATAGTAAATAAAATAAAGTAAAATAAATTATAATAAATAATATAAAATAAAATAAAATATAAAAATAAAATAAAATTATTGAAAATATTAAGTATTCGGAAAAATAAAATAATATAAAATAATGGAAATTTAGACAAATAAATTAACATCTCATATTGGAAAATAATCATATTTAAAAATATATTTTTTTAAAAAAATTAATAAAATATGTAAATTAAACTAATATAAAATTGAGAGAAATCGAATAATAAAATTAAAAGAAATTAATAAAGTTTTTTTTTTTATTAAAAAAAATAATTAAAAAAATGCCTACAAGTAAAATGTGTTAAAATTATGTTGTAGAAAAAATAAAAAGTGGGAATATATATATATATATATATAATATAATATAATAATATAAAAAGTTAAAAAAATTAAAAAAGTAAAATAAAATAAAAAATAATGGGGTCTTTTCGAAATAAAAATTTGCTTCTATTAAAATTAATTAAACCCATCAATAGAAAGTGTAAATTAAAGGTATAAAGAAGAGCATTTTTACCATAAACAGGATCTGCAAGAATCACAGGTAAATTTTTATTGTTACTGAGCATTATAAAGAAATTTCAAATTATTGTTCTGACACATATTTTCAGTATAAAATATAATTAATTATTTATTGAAAGGTTTCAGATAAATTAAAAAATATATTTGAAAATAAATTTTTAGATATGTAATAATTTTTTTAAGAACCGTATAACTCTGACAGAACCGGGATTTCGATACTGGATTTCCTCAAAACCGATTTACCGGTGTTTCTCCCGTTTCTGTGAAAATGTAAAAATTTTTAAGGTAGAAATGTATTATTATATAATTGAAAACAAAAACTTAATAATTTAATTAATTTTAAAAACGCACAAGTAAATAAAATATTTCCTTTTAATGGCCCTTGCGAAGATCTGATTTTTGTACAATAGAAATTGCCAAAATCTTTAAAATTTTAACCCACGGTTTCTATCAGTATCGGAAACTTTTGTACCCTCCACAGCACTGTGCAGAAGGTGTATATCAGTTTGTCATTCTGTTTGAAACGCATCGAAAGTATATATATATTCTTGATCCTTATAACAACTCGAGTCGATATAGCGAGGTCCGTCTATCAGTCTATCTGTTGAAATCACTCTTATTCACAAAATAATGCTCTTATTCACAAAATAATGTTAAGCTAATATTGTTTTTCATTATTTCGGAAAGGTTGTTATTGAATTTGGAGCCTCTAGGCCCAATATCCCAATAAACTTTCTTATAAAAAATAAAAAAGTGAGATATATTTATATGTAACAGAACATGTGAATATACATAGATATTTATTAGCGATGAATACACATGATTGTTTGCTTGTTGTTTTTGTTTTTTGTTTTTTTTTTAATTGTACATGTGAACGAATGGTTCACCGATGAGAGTAAGGGAATATCATGATGATTATATTCTTACTCTATTTAAGTTAGCGCTGGTCATACCAGCTCCAGGGAGCCGAACTCTAATCGGTTTTTTTTATGTATGCAACCGAACGAAAAGAAATACTCATCAAAATTTTTTTTGTTTTATTAAAACTTATTTTATAAATAGATGTTTATTAAAATTAAGTATCATGTGGGATGAAGAATGAAAAGTTGTTTTTTCTTTTGTTTAACATTTGAATTAACCTTTGAAATTTTATATCTTTTTAAGTTTTGATATTTTTTATTTATTTACTTATTTGATTTAATTAATTTTATTTTTAAACTTAAGGATAAAAAAAATTGAATTCAACTATTTTTCCTTTTAATCATTTATATTAACATTGATACAACATACACAAACCAATTCATTATCGGCATTGCGTTATGTCCATGGATTTCGATCAGTGTAATAGAACTAACACAAGCTCATAAACATTACTGCTGACTCATTTCTCTGGATGACCAGCACTGATTTATGTATGTATTCACATAAATTTGGAAAGGTCGAATAGAAAACAACTATAATTATAGTTTTCTTCTACTTTGAGACTGGATTAAACTATTGCCCGATTTTTCAAATTTTGCATTTTCGAAAATAGGAATTATTAACTTTCTTAACCGGAATAAACGAAGCAATCGCCGCACAGTGGACCATTTGACGAGAAGGCGGTCAAAAATCTATAACTTTTGATTGGATTGGAATTTTGATATGCGGTTTTTTTTGTTTGGTAGGTGAGACTCTAGCCTTTAAGTTTTGCTATAAAACGTAATTCTCTAAAGTTACGGAGGGTTTAAATTACATTTTCATTTGTAGTTGAATTTTAGTACAAAAGTGAAGTGTTAAAAAGTAAAAAAAGATTTTTTTTTAATATAATGTCTTATTTTTTCAGTTAATTTTACAACTAATAATTTTTAAAAATTTTTTAAGTTAATTTTTTCAGAAAATGCCAAACTTTGGCCCCGTAAACTTTTAGTCCTAATGTGCACAAGGGCCAAAGGTTGTTTTGGTTTTGTTTGAAAGATCCCGAGTTAAAATATATTTTATTAAGCAGCGAACGTAAAAGTTACCTTATATTGGTTCAAGATAGAGAAGATTCAATGAAAAACTCGTATGTTTTTGCTTTAGTTAAATTTGTTTTTATTGTCTTCTTAAATATTTCTATATCAAATTTTATGGTACATTTATGAAATATAACAATTTTTATTGTAAATTTACAAAATATATAAATTTTTAAATCAAGAAAATTTTTTAACCATATAAAAAAAGTGTAACTTATTGTTAGTGTAATGAAAAAGTACTTTAAATCAACCAATTTTAGTAAAAATTTCTTCTAAATAGCCTTGATTTTCATCTTCTAGAAGTTGTTTAGCTTCTTCGCCTAATTCAATAGAGGTAGTTTTCCATTTTTGACGAATGTTGGACATATATGGTTCTGAAGTGCACAACAAAATAGTGATAAGGTCTTCATTAGTACAATATCTGGACATTTTCCTTGTGTTGTGCTCGCGAAAGAATCTGTAGTCTTTGTTCCTTTTTTCTTGCGCTTCTTCAGATAGATCTCCTATTGGTAGCATATTGTTTTGAATTATTTGTTCCCCGTGGTACAAAATTTTATGAACTGTGGATGGCATATATCTCCAAGAGTATTTTTCATTATAAAGTATAGCTGTTTTATTGGCGTACTCTCCAAATTTTTTTGCGTTTATCTTTCTGCTGCATGCTAGAACTTGTAATATGATTTTGAATCGTCTTATTAATTCATGATCTACACCTGTGATAGATGCTGCAGTTTCCGGATTGGAAAAAATCTCCTTGCAGTATTTCCATCATTTGTGTTTCCTTCCCCTTGTTTTGGTTGGTCGATTACGACTCCTAGCTGTAGATATTTTTGTTGAATTTGTTTTTTTTTTGCTTTCTTTTTTCTTCATTTTCTTTGTTTTTTCTCACTGTTTCGCCTAACGGGCCAAATTCCAAATCATAACCCAATTTAAGAATATGCTGCATGAAACGTATTTTAGCATGAAGAGGGGACATTCAAAATTCGTAGGCTTCCTTTAATCTATCGTCTTATGGTGGGGGTTGGCTTAATTGGCTTGATGTCTTTTGGCAGATAATGCAGCTTGACGTTGACTTTGTTCCAGTTAAAGCTTGTGCAACTTTTCCATCAATCATTGTGAGACACATTTTAAAACGTGCTTCCATGTCTTGGTCATCAAATTTAAATATTACTGGTTGAAGTTCCTTATTTTGATCTCTTATTTTTTGAACTTCTTCAGTTATGACATCTTTGGTTTCCTTTTTGAATGCAAATTTTATTGGTCTGAAATACTTTGTTGAAGAAGGAATTTCATTTTTCCATGCATCAAATTCTGTTGCTCTACTAGTTGACGGCTCTAAGACGCTATATCTTTTTGTTAAGCGCAATGGAACGAAAGATACCATAAATAAATTAGCATTTGATGAATTTTCGGCATTAAATTGCTTGTATTGTTTCTGACCAGAGGATCCATCACATCCCCATTTAGAAATTAAAGTAATGCTACCATGACCAATTTTTTTTAAATGATCAGTATCAAGCGTTTTTAGCAATTGTTCTGTAGTATGTTTAAGGAGATTTTGCAATTTTATTTCTGCTGATGTTGAAGTGACACTAATAGCAGATTGTGAAGGTAAGCATTCTTTTCTGGAAAAATCCCACAATTCTTTTCATTGGTTCGCTTCCGCAATTCCTTATATTGATTTTTGGTCAATTTCAAATCCAAAACAAGTAAGAAAATTATAGTCGGTCTAGACCGACTATACGATACCCTATACCATGCGTTTAGAAACCCTATCTCTTAGGCCCAACTAACTGGACATTGAAAATAAGCAAAAACCAAATTTGAGTGGGATTTTTATTAATTTTTTTGGCTGCAGATATGAAAAAGTTCATATCGGATGCTATATCTATAAAGGGACTAGGACCAAAAATGGACTGATCATGTTTGGTAAAGTCTCTTGTATTTTGCAAAAATATGTACAAACAAAATTTGAGAAGAATCAGTGCAATATTTTTGTTTTTTAATAGATTTAAGTGAAGATCGGGAAGCAGCTTTATATGGGGTCAAAGGGATCATATTTGGACTACTCATTAGTGGATGTAATGAACGCATACAAACCCAATTTGAGTAAGATCTATATGACAATTTGGATCTTATAGCAATTTATGTCGATTTCATATGGGTAATTTGTATGGGGGCTAGGTCTGAACATGTACCGATTCTCACCAATTTCAATAGCGTTCATCCCATGGCCGATAAAAGCTTATATACCAAATTTCATCAAAATATATTCATATTTACGACCTGCAGTTTGGTTACAAGCTTTACATGGACACACAGACGGACGGACGGACGGACGGACATTGTTAAATCAACTCAGAAAGTGATTCTGATTCGATCGGTATAATTAAAGATGGGTCTAGGTCAAATATTTTTGGTTGTTACAAACAGCAGCACAAAGTCATTATACCCAAACCACATAGTGGTATAGGGTATAAATAGGGCGAACGCTTCTTCCGGCGTAAATTTCTTATCTTCAATTGGTGTAGGAATGCTTTTCAAAATCATCTTTGTGCGCCTTGGGCTCGCTTCTACTATTTTTTCATTTATTTCAATTTTATTTATTTTTATTTTGGGTTGGTTGAATTTGGTGCAAAAATGAATCCTTAATAATTCTTTGAGAATTTCTTCATTGATATCCTCCAGCTTGCGCCTTCGAGATCTTTCACTACATCCGTCAATTGGTTTTGCTAGTCGACCCTTTTTTCCACTTTCGTTGGCAGTTGTAGATGCACTCTCAAAAATAAGTTCCTTTATTAACCAGTCTTGGTATCGTTTCTACATCTTTGCCTTGCTATGAGAGCATTCAATGTACCGTCTTTTCAAATTCGATGCAAAATTAGTAATTTTTCCTTTGTGCATTTCAATGTCTTCTAGGTTACAATTCTTAAAGAAGTCGTTGCTCACTATGTGCAAAATTACATCGTCTACATCATTTCGTTGAAAATAAATATCTGCCAGATCTCTGTAACAGTACTTAGCCATTGCACAAATTGTAATGAATAATAATTGTGGAAACATTATTATAAATACTCTTTCTTGCAATTATGTAAAATAAAAATTTTTAGCTTTTATTACCACTTTTAGAAGCATAAAAAACCCACACCCTAACCCTTTTTAAAAGGTGAAGCATACCTGCTCATATCTTAAAGGGCTATGTCGCAATAGTTTTTTTTGTGCCATTTACCTGTTATTTAAATTGTTTCCCATTTTGTCAGGTATTTAAACTATATAACTCTAATTCAGACTATTAATGTTTTTGAAAGATACCTATGTAAATGTACCTGTAACAATTAAGCGCATTATATCTCAACCCTTTTTTATAAGTATATAACAACTCCTGAAAACTCTACCGATACGCAAAAAAATACACCGCGGTGCACCGGTACGACCAACTTTTGTATTCATAACACTTTAGACGGACGGACGGACATCGTTTAATCGACTCGGAAAGTGTTTTTGAGTCGATCCGTATAATAAAGGATGGATAAAGGTCCAATATTTTTGGCAGTTACAAACATCACCTCAAACTTAATATATCCTAACCACATAGTGGACAACTTTTGTATTCATAAATTTTGCAGAAAATATATAACCTTGGGTCAGAAAAATTGTTCTGGTGCACACGGGCGGAAACTGGCGGGTGCATAATGGGGTATTGGAGTATAGGGGAGGGTTCGGACTATAGAAGAGTGCAAGATTTTTTCTGACTGCTTTTGACTGGCAGGAGTTATGCTCTATTAAGTAGGAGATTTTCAGAAAATTTGGACCTTTCTTAAAAAAATTTTTTTTTTAATTTCGGAATGACTCAGTGATTTTACATTTTTAACATTAATAGTACGGAAGCCTCAAAATTATACAAAATTTATTTCACTTCAAAATCTTTTAAATCAAAAAAGTTACAGTCATTCAAAAATAAAAATTTACAAAGAAATTTTTAATTTTAGCAAAATACTGAGAAAGCCCATTTTCGAAGACCCTGTTCGCTGTGATATAGTCGAGATAGAGTCACAATTTTTTGGCACCCGAGGTTTACTAGTATTTACTGTCAAATGAATAACATAACTTTAAAATCGATAACAAAAAAAAAAATGATTTTTGGCCGCCTTCTCAAAATATGGTCCACGTACCAAAATTTATCGATACATATTTTTCCTTGCATACTGGTCCGATCGATACCGGTTCGATTTCTAGGTCGAATAGTCGAATTTCTAATTTATAGACTTGCACAAAGTTTCAAGTTTCTCGTACTCCAGATATATGGAATTAAATATTTGCTTTGTGTTTGGAGTGCCACGCTCACTGGATCTATCTCGCCCATTTAGTGCACAACTACTTATTATGATAACTTATGAATACATTGCCCTATATTCACAGCTGTATATTCTCAAAACCCTTGGTATTGACGTCACCTTTCACGTGTAATCCATTTCATAGTAAAACACGTATTACTAACATTTTTTAATAAAATTTTTTAAGCGAAAAAAGTTAAATAGAAATTAAATAAGTTGTTGTTTTTTTCAAATATAAGATGAAAATAATTTTGTAGGTAAAATAATAATTTTTTTAAATGAGACAAAGATCCATATTATCATACAGATCTCGGTCAAATTGGGTTTGTGTGTGTTTATTACATCCATATATCAGTTGTCCAAAAATAAATCCCATATGACAATTCTTAGTCGTAGGACCCATATAGAGCTTCTTCCCGAGTTGCACTTAAATCTATCAAAAAACAAAAATATTGCACAGTTTTTTCTCAAATTTGGTTTGTATATACTTTTTTTTAAATATAAGTGACTTCACTAAATATGGTCAGGATCGGTCCATTTTTCGACCTAGTCCCCATATAAATATAGCTTCCAATATGAACTTTTTCATATCTTCAGACAAAAAAATTAATAACAATGTCACTCAAATTTGATTTATGCTTATTTTCTATATCCACTTAGTTGGACCGAAGAGATAGGGTCTATAAGCCATGGTATAGGGTATCGCATAGTCGGTCTAGACCGCCTATAATTTTCTTACTTTTTCATTTTTGGTTTTTAATTTTTAATTTTTTATTTTTAATTTTTGATTTTTGATTTTTGATTTTTCATTTTTTATATATTTTTATTTTTTTTTTCATTTTTCCCTTTTTATTTTTCATTTTTCATTTTTTTTTTTCATTTTTCGTTTTTCGTTCTTCATTTTTCATTGTCATTATACCCTATACCACTATGTGGTTTGGGTATAATGACTTTGTGCTGCTGTTTGTAACAATCAAAAATATTTGACCTAGACCCATCTTTAATTATACCGATCGAATCAGAATCACTTTTTGAGTTGATTTAACAATGTCCGTCCGTCCGTCCGTCCGTCCGTCCGTCCGTCCGTCCGTCCGTCCGTCCGTCCGTCCGTCCGTCCGTCTGTGTGTCCATGTAAAGCTTGTAATCAAACTGCAGGTCGCAAATATGAATATATTTAGATGAAATTTGGTATATAAGCTTTTATCGGTCACGGGATGAACGCTATTGAAATTGGTGAGAATCGGTCCATGTTCAGACCTAGCCCCCATACAAATTACCCATATGAAATCGACATAAATTGCCATAAGATCCAAATTGTCATATAGATCTTACTCAAATTGGGTCTGTATGCGTTCATTACATCCACTAATGAGTGGTCCAAAAATGATTCCTTTGACCCCATATAGAGCTGCCTCCCGATCTTCACTTAAATCTATTAAAAAACAAAAATATTGCACTGATTCTTTTCATATTTTGTTTGTATATATTTTTGCAAAATACAAGAGATTTTACCAAACATGATCAGGATCGGTCCATTTTTGGACCTAGTCCCTTTATAGATATAGCATCCGATATGAACTTTTTCATATCTGCAGCCAAAAAAATTAATAAAAATCCCACTCAAATTTGGTTTTTGCTTATTTTCTATGTCCAGTTAGTTGGGCCTAAGAGATAGGGTTTCTAAACGCATGGTATAGGGTATCGTATAGTCGGCCTAGACCGACTATAATTTCCTTACTTGTTTTTATTTTTCATTTTTTATTTTTATACCCTATACCACTATGTGGTTTGGGTATAATGACTTTGTGCTGCTGTTTGTAACAACCAAAAATATTTGACCCAGACCCATCTTTAACTATACCGATCGAATCAGAATCACTTTTTGAGTTGATTTAACAATGTCCGTCCGTCCGTCCGTCCGTCTGTGTGTCCATGTAAAGCTTGTAATCAAAGTGCAGGTCGCAAATATGAATATATTTTCATGAAATTTGGTATATAAGCTTTTGTCGGCCATGGGATGAACGCTATTGAAATTGGTGAAATTCGGTCCATGTTCAGACCTAGTCCCCATACAAATTACCCCTATGAAATCGACATAAATTGCCATAAGATCCAAATTGTCATATAGATCTTACTCAAATTGGGTTTGTATGCGTTCATTACATCCATTAATGAGTAGTCCAAAAATGATACCTTTGGCCCCATACAGAGCTGCTTCCCGATATTCACTTAAATCTATTAAAAAACAAAAATATTGCACTGATTCTTCTCAAATTTTGTTTGTATAGGTTTTTGCAAAATACAAGAGACGTTACCAACCATGGTCAGGATCGGTCCATTTTTGGACCAAGTCCCCATATAGATATAGCATCCGATATGAACTTTTTCATATCTGCAGCCAAAAAAATTAATAAAAATCCCACTCAAATTTGGTTTTTGCTTATTTTCTATGTCCAGTTAGTTGGGCCTAAGAGATAGGGTTTCCAAACGCATGGTATAGGGTATCGTATAGTCGGTCTAGACCGACTATAATTTTCTTACTTGTTAATTTTTATTTTTAATTTTTTATTTTTAATTTTTTATTTTACATCTCTTGTTTTCATACATGTTATTACATATCATAATTTTTTCACCAATACAATCATAAGTCACATCGATTTTGTCTTACATTTCACATGTTACTCTGTTTTTGTGATTGTATTGTGAAATAGACACTTACCCCCCTGCGCGTATAGATGATTACATAACAAAAATAAAAAATATTATTTTGTTTTTAGTTAACTTAATTATTTATTAACTTATAAAATTATATACATCGATATATATATATAATTCTTTGTTTTATAAATACATTTCACTGAACATCGGTTTTTAGGGGCTTAAATATGGACTAATATATGTACATATATCTTAGTTACACTAAATAAACTCTACAGAAAATAAGTTTATTAATTGTTGTTTCATTTACTTATCAAATAAGATTTCAATTATACGAAATCCTTACAAATATTCACTGTATTTTAATTTTTGCCAACCAACACGTTGCCTCTTTAAGTCTCTAAAGCTATTGGGTAGACCATAGAAGAAATAAATGGACAGTCCTATTTTGGAGAAAAGGGAACATAAACAGATAGTATAAAATTATTAAGGAACCAAGGACTAGTTAGATAAATAAATACTATTGGTATTTTATACGGCATGCATATACATCAAAGTTTATTAAGACGTGATCTCAAAAAAAAAAATTTAGCTTTGAAACTAAAGTGATGATAAGTAATATACAGCTGTTTAACTTAAATCTATCGAGTCATTTTAAATACTATAATTCAGTTAGTTTTGCTTTGACCGATCTTAATGTTTTACGAGTTTGCTCAATAACATCGGAGGATTCGTTGAGATTACTGGCGGTTTTATTTATATTTGTTTGTAATGCCGCTGTGAACTCTTCGGATTCTGGCAATTGTAAAGGACCCATAGACTTTGGTCTTTTTTGTTCTATTTCTGGTATCTGTTGGGTCTTGTGAGATGGTCCCCGCCTTAACATGGCTTCCAATTTTTGTTTAAATGGCAATTCTTGCGTTTCATCAGCTCGTTCTTCAACAATATTTAGTTTGGTTATATCGTCTTTTGTTAATAGTTTTTCCAAACTGGGCCGTTCTTTAGGTTTACTTAGACTATTTATAGTTTTATATAGTATGGGATCAAATTTAGGGGGTTTTGGTATTTTGTTTTCAATACCTTCTGAGGATACCAAGGGTTCATTTTTGCCATCAATGTCAATATTACAGTCTTCGATGGCTTTTAAGCTTAATTGTCTGACATCAGCTTCACTTTTAGAATGTTTTAATTTTGGACGTGGTCCGTTGTGCTCTAGTGGCTCTTTAGCCGGTTTCTGTTCCGGAGGTTTCAATATCAGCTGACTCAGTTTACTTCGAAAATTTTCCGAATGTAATGGATCATCGACGGATTGTAGGGAACCGAAAGATTCCACAGATTGTTGTCGTTTTGCAGGGTCTAAAGATCTTTTAGCTTCAACAGCTTTTAAGGAATCATAAACGGATGTTAAAGTATTTGGTTTAATTATGTTATCGGTGTTTTCATTGTCTGAACTTGGTAAAGAATCATTGTTTAATATTAAAGTATCTTCCTTGGTAATTGGTTGATTTTCTTGACCTTCTTGATGTTTCTGCAAGGCCAACCATAGTTCCGGACTATTTAAGACTTCATCTACCAATTCTTGAGCTGCCTTCTGTTTATCGTGATAACTTCCAATACCCGAATCTTTACTTTTTATGGAAAATTTTTGTTTTAATTTGAAATCATTTTCTGACGAACCACTACTATCGCTGCTGTGTACCGTGGCCTTTGTTGTACTTCTTATAACACTGGGTACCATTTCAGATTCGATTGAAAATTTACGATCATAATTTGACATAAACTGCAGGTCATTGAGGTTATCATCTTCGGTTTGTAAAACATCATCTAACATGGCTATAACAGATTTTTCCTCTTCTGAAGTGTCACTACTTGGTGCTGCGTTTACCTCTCGTCCATCTTCGTTTTTTTGTAATGAGTTTTGAGATTTGTTACTTTTGTTATCTTCTACATAACAAATTTGACCGTTGGGATGTTTAACTTCCTTTAACTCGTCTTCTATCTCTTTCAAGTCCATAATATCATCTAGACATCTAACAGAACATTCATTTTGTTGTAGTATTAAGGTGCTGGCGCTACTTGAAAGTTCCGCAGATTTTTTAGGGTTTTCTGGATTCTCAATATGCTGCGGTGATGACAGCTTAAGCAGCTTTTCAAATTCGATTCTATCTCGATGCCTATTCGCTGGATTTTTAATATCATACATGCACCAACATGCAATGAACATGGGAATACCTAAATATTTATTGCCATTATTAGTAAACTACCACACCAAACATGCAAATTTTTTTGGATTAGTTTTTTGATTTGAGAAACGTACACTAACATGATTTCCAAAAGGGTTATCCAATGAGATCTTTGTTGGAAACATACAAATTATGCTTGAAGATAAGACTTACCTATGGCCATCCATACACCAAATCGAATCCAAGTCATAACATCTAGTTGTAGCATGAGGTAGATATTTATAAATATACTTATGGCCGGTACCAATGGCACCAGAGGCACTCTAAAGACACGAGCGTACAGCTCGCGTGGCTGCAGGCAAATACACAATAAAACCAAGGCAGTGAGCGAACAGAGAACAATGAATAAAACCAAAACCCACAATTGATTACTGATTAAAGCATCGAAGGCTTGCATAAATATTAAGCCAATACCGGCTGAGAGCACACCTATTAATAGAGGAAAAATAAGTTTTTAAGGAAAATTTTTAATTTTATAAATAAAATAAACTTACAAAACACTGTTATAAGAGTACCCACAATTCTGGTGGAGACTGCATTTGGAACATGCACTCTCTTAAAGTTAAACAACTGTAAGAACACTAAATTAAAACTGATGCGGTCTCCTTTAGAAGTCAGTAGTGAACTTTCCGAGAGATTATGGTCATTACCATTGGCATAAGAGAGAATATGGCCATTACCGTTACCATTTTCGTAAAAAGCATCACCGTTTGTACCATTTGTTTGTGGCTTACCAAAAGTATCCGAATTATCCATATAACGTAATATAGTTATAGAAATTGCCACCACACTGTAGGCCAACAAGGTACCGATTGATAGTAAATTGACCAGCTGGGCCAAATCGAATAGACCGGCAATCATGGCTAAAATTTTAAGAAATATAATTATAAAATATTTGATCTTTTGATCTAAACTCACTTTAACCACCTACCGGTTAAAACAGCGGAAAATATAGAACCCACTACTGGTACCCTAAATCGAGGGTGGATTTTGCCCAAAAATCTAAACATTAAACCATCTTGAGCCATAGAATACATTACTCTCGGCAAGGGAAATAGAGCACCACATAAACTGGCTATCAATGCTATTAGACCGCCTATGGCAACTAACCACATTGCAAAGTTCCAACCTACCACTTTGAAAGCACTTGGCAAAGGAGCATTTGGATCTTGTAAATAGTATGGCACCATCAATGTCAGCACCGTCGAAACTCCAAAATAACACAAAAATATCACCAACAGTGACAGCAATATGGAGCGTGGTATATTTTTCCGAGGATTTTGCACCTCTTCTCCAGTTGTGGCTATACAATCGAATCCTACAAAACCAAAGAAACATGTGGCAGCTCCCTTTAGAGTACCAGTAAAACCAAAGGGAAAGAATCCACCTACACCTAGATCGGTGTCGGGAGGTATGTCCGTTTTGTTGACTGTACTGATGTCAATTGTCCAATTTGAGAAATTAGCTTTAAAAAAAAAGAGAAATAAGCAAATATTTAAAAGGCAATCTGTGATAATAGAAGAAATGTCATACAATTCTGGACTACTGCACCAGAGTTAATTAAATATAAATATAAAATTAAAAATACTCTTCAGACCGAATAAGAATAAAAAAATACTTCATGTGTATTTGGGAAAGGCGCTTCCCGGCATTATTTATTTATAGCGCTTTTAGCTCTTGAATTTGTGCTGATATTTGACCTAGATCCACCTTTTGTTATACCGATCGACTCAATCACTTTCTGAGACAATTTGGTGGTGCCCGTCGTCTGTCCGTCCGCCCTTCCGCGTGTCATGTAAACCTTCGTAACAAGCTGCCGGTTGCAAATACGAATGTATTTTGATGAAATTAGTATACAGATTTTATCGACAATTGATATTGGTGAAAATCGGTGCATGTCCAGACCTAGCCTCCATATGAACTACGACCATCAGACCGACTAAAATGGTCGTAAGATCCAGATTATTATGTATATATTGATAAAGTTTTGGTGTATATGTGTCTATTATACCCACTAATCCGTGGTCCAAGAATAAACCCTGTAGGAGCATTTTTAGTCATGGTTACCCACATAAAGCTTAAATCTATCATAGAACAAAAATATTGCATTTAATTTTGTTTTTAAATTTGGTTTATATAAGTTGGTTCTGATCGGTCAATTTTTTGATCTAGTCCCCATATAAAAAGAACAGTATGTATCAACATTTTCATATATGCACACCACAAATTAATAAAAATAGCACTAAAATTTATTTTATTTTCTATATCCTGTTATTGTCCCAGCAAAGTTGGATCCAAAATCCTAACTCGAAATGCATGGCATAGGGTATTGTATAGTCGGTCGAGACCAACTATAATTTTTTTTACTTATTATACCATATACCACTATGTGGTTTGGGTATAATGACTTTGTGCTGCTGTTTGTAACTACCAAAAATATTTGACCTATACCCATTTTTTATTATACCGATTGACTCAGAATCAGTTTCTAAGTCGATTTAGCGATGTCCGTCCGTCCGTCTTTCCGTCTGTGTGTCCATGTAAACCTTGTAAATCAGACTACAGGTCGCAAATATGAAAATATTTTGATCAAATTTGGTATGTAAGCTTTTATCGGCCATAGGATGAACTTTATTGAAATTGGTGAAATTTGGTGCATGTTCAGACCTACTCCCCATACAAATGACTTCTATGAAACCGACACAAATTGCCATAAGATCCAAATTATCATATAGATCTCAGTCGAATTGGGTTTGCATATGTTTATTATATCAATTAATCAGTAGTCGAAATATAATCCCTATAGGACAATTCTTAGTCATAGGCCCCATATAGAGCTGCTTCCCGATCTTCACTTAAATCTATCAAAAAACAAAAATGTTGCACAGATTTTTCTCAAATTTGGTTTGTATATATTTTTTCAAAATATAAGTGACTCTACCAAATATGATCAGGATCGGTCCATTTTTGACCTAGTCCCCATATAAATATAGCATCCGATATGAACTTTTGCATATCTGCAGCCAAAAAAATAATAACAATGCCACTCAAATTTGGTTTATGTTTATTTTTTATATCGAATTAGTCGGACCGAAAAGATAGGATCTCTAAGCCATTATATGGGGTATTAGGGTGGCCCTTCGTTATATGGAGGGAAAAAAAAGTGTTCAAACTGTCGGTCTCACTCCCTAGAAATATGCGAATAGCAAAAAACTGAGAAATACAAAGTTTTGGGCCAATCAAAAAACGTTTAGTCGTGGCGCAAAGCGATTGAAAATTTCAAGTGTGTTTATATGGGGAAAATATGACTTTTTTTCAGATTTTACGAAAATTTCGTTCTATAATTTAATTTTTCCGACAAGCTGTTACATAATTCGGGATCAGTATTAAATTATCCTTTCAAAAGGCTATAAAACTTCAAAATCGTATGAAACCTCGCCAAGAAATAGCAAATGCCCCAGACCACTTTTGTGCCAAAAAAAACTAGGTCATGAAATTTGATGGCATTTTTTTCAACTTTGAGAAATTGATTAAAGCCATCATTCTTTTTTGGTCTCTATACTTATAACTACTCAGATATGAAGTATTTATTTATTACCACGTTGTTAACCTATTGCGCATTGAGACCGAAAATTGGAAATTTTTTTGATAAAATTTTTAAAACTCCTTTTTCAAGTTTGAAAAAATTTTCTTAAACAAAATTTAAAAAAATTAATATATTAATTTAAGGTTTTATTAAATATATGTTGCAGATGAACTGTGTGAATTTTTAAGTAAATGCCTCTACCAGAATTTTTCTGACAAGGATTTTATTTTTGCGGATTTCGAGAAAACTTGGATTTTTGTGAAATATTCTGTAAATGTACTCTTTCTAAATACTTTGCATCAAAAATTCATCACTTTTCTACTTTTAAATGTTATATTTTATCATAATAGCCTAGGGTTTCGGAAAAAAATAATATGACTCCATTAACCCTTTTGGAATTGGGGTCACATATGACCCCATGCTAATAAAAGACAATTTATGCAAAAAAATTAAAATATTTTATAAGTGCTGTCCAATTTTTAGATGCGACGCTTAAGATATAATAACCAAATGTGTAGAAGTTTCATTCCGAAAATTTGGGATAAATCCGAGAACGTTAACCCATTATTTGCCAACGCCAGATTTGGATTTTAAGATATTTTTAAATAAAAATTACCGAAAACAAGTTTTTCTATTAAACTCGTTGATACCACTATTTAGAATTTAAGAAAAATAATTCGGTTAATTTTTATTTATTTGACCATTCAGTGCTCCTGGGATCAAAATAATCCATTGTGATATATCTTTGGTGCAATTATCTGCTTATTGCTCGAGAATATAAATTAAAACAACTTAGGTCATATGTCTCAAAAATAGGACGTTTTTTGAAATTCACTTTGATTTAGTTTTGTAATTTATTCCATTAAGAGTAGTATTAATTTAATATTAACTTTTATATATATTATTATATTTGAAATTTACTTTTATTTAATAAACTATTTAAAACTGGGAAATAAAATGTTAGAAGTTTGAAAAGATGTAGGTGACATTGAAGATAATATAAAGCGACCGATTATTAAAAATCAAAAATGTCAACCATTATAAGTAATGGCATCTTCACCGATTGACCTGAATTTTTTTTTTTTTGGCGTTTTTTATCAATATCCACCAAATTGGTGAGTGAGACCGCAAGATATTCGACTATTACTTTATTATATAAAGTAATTTTATAACAAAATTGGTTAAAAGTTGTTTTAATATATATTCGCGAGCAATAAGCAGATAATTGCACCAGAGATATATCACAACGGATAATTTTGATCTCAGGAGCACTGAATGGTTAAATAAATAAAAATTAACCGAATTATTTTTCTTAAATTCTAAATAGTGGTATCAACGAGTTTAATAGAAAAACTTGTTTTCGGTAATTTTTATTTAAAAATATCTTAAAATCCAAATCTGGCCTTGGCAAATAATGGGTTAACGTTCTCGGATTTATCCCAAATTTTCGGAACGAAACTTCTACACATTTGGTTATTATATCTTAAGCGTCGCATCTAAAAATTGGACAGCACTTACCAAATATTTTAATTTTTTGCATAAATTGTCTTTTATTAGCATGGGGTCATATGTGACCCCAATTCCGAAAGGGTTAATGGAGTCATATTATTTTTTTCCGCATGATGAATTTTCATGCAAAGTATTTAGAAAGAGTACATTTACAGAATATTTCACAAAAATCCAAGTTTTCTCGAAATCCGCAAAAATAAAATCCTTGTCAAAAAAATTCTGGTAGAGGGATTTACTTAAAAATTCACACAGTTAATCTGCAACATGTATTTAATAAAACCTTAAATTAATATATTAATTTTTTTAAATTTTGTTTAAGAAAATTTTTTCAAACTTGAAAAAGGAGTTTTAAAAATTTTATCAAAAAAATTTCCAATTTTCGGTCTCAATGCGCAATAGGTTAACAACGTGGTAATAAAACAATACTTCATATCTGAGTACTTATGTATAAGTATAGACACCAAAAAAGAATGATGAAAAAAATGCCATCAAATTTCATGACCCAGTTTTTTTTTTAGCACAAAAGTGGTCTGGGGCATTTGCTATTTCTTGGCGAGGTTTTATTCGATTTTGAAGGTTTATAGCTTTTTGAAAGGATAATTTAATACTGATCCCGAATTATATAACAACTTGTCGGAAAAATTAAACTATACAACGAAATTTTCGTAAAATCTGAAAAAAATGTCATATTTTCCCCATATAAACACACTTGAAATTTTCAATCGCTTTGCGCCACGACTAAACGTTTTTTGATTGGCCCAAAACTTTATATTTCTTAGTTTTTTTTGCTATTCGCATATTTCTAGGGGGTGAGACCGACAGTTTGAACACTTTTTTTTATTAAGGGGCACCCTAATGGGGTATCGTAGAGTCGGTCTAGGCCGACTATAATTTTCTTTCTTTCTTTTTTTTTTTAAACATGCATTTTTTGGGTAGTTTTTACTCATAGTTTGTTTTCAAATCTTTATCCATTTTTTGTTTTCTTTACAAGAATAACCGTATTTTTTTTCTAATTTTGTGAATCATATGTGCTTTTAACCTATGCTGATTTAGTATTTTAAATTTTGTTTAAATAAAATACAAAGCAGAATACCGTTAAATGAAAAATCTTATAAAAAGTGGATTTAGATGAAAATGTCTATTTAAAAGTAATTTTTTTTAGAAACTAATAAACTACTCAAACTAAATATAGGACCGAAGAGGATGTGCCTGGTGAACTTAGAAACAGCTGACATACTACGCATATTTTACAGAAGCTTTGAACTATATCACACAACATGTTGGTGTCATATCAGCCGACAAACATATTGTTAAAACAAGTTTTTGTACAATAAATTGAGGAAATTATGTTTATTATTGACTTTCAACATTTAAAATTGCTTACCTTTCAATGATCCAGCTATTATAACAAATAGTAATATTGCCAAATTAACGCAGGTACAAAAATTATTTGCTAATGCTGAAGTTTCCACACCAAACGCTAAAGCAACTGTTATTAAAAATAAGAAAAAAAAAAATAGCTAATTAAATGAGCTCGTAAAATAGAACTGAGTTTTACTTACCTCCAAATATTATTACTAGACCACAAGCAAAGAAATCAAAATAGCTGCCCAAAAATGTAACATTCATAGGAGCCACTTCGGCAAAAGTAGTCTTCAAAGTATCATTGATTAAGTTATCCAAGTATAAGCTTATACCCCGGCAAACACTAGCTGTGCCAATTATATATTCCAAAATAAGATTCCAACCAATGACAAAGGCTGCAAATTCTCCGATACATACATAACTGTAGACATAAGCTGAACCCGCTTTGGGTACACGTGCTCCAAATTCGGCATAACATATGCCTAAAAGATAAAAAAAATTTTTTAAATAAACTCTCTACTAAAACTTTACAAAACAAATCCTACATACCAGCTAACAGGGAAGCCAAAGCAGCTATGGCAAATGACAGCATTACCGACGGTCCAGCTTGATCTCTAGCTATTTGCCCTGCCAATACATAAACACCAGCACCCAATGTAGAACCAACACCCAGTGCCGTCAAATCGTATAAACCCAACACACGATTTAGTTTGCTGTCGCCATCTCCGGTCTCATGGAATAGCTGTTTCCTTCTAGTTAACACCTTCCAGTATGAAGGTTGTTGGACCATAGTGGATTTCTAAAAAAATAAAAAGACTAAATATTAAAATTAACGATCTGATTGTTAAAAAAAAATAAAATTTTAAAATCTATACAACTGATAGTGAAAGGTAATTTTTTTAATATATTCGCGAATTTTGGTATATGGTTGCTGCGAAATACTCATTAATAGATAAACTCTGGTGACATTTTAATCTTATGGAATAATAATTTTTTAATAATTAAAGTACATAGAACTTATGTTTATAGAAGACAAAAGCATTACTAGAAAATACTACATTTGTTACTTAACAGCGAAAGTGGTAGCTAGAAATAAATTCGATCGTAAATGACTTCAGTTCGATTTCTGTGTAAGAATAATTAAATATTAATAATTCAAAGGTTTGCTATTATCGCATGGGAAATCCTTTTCTATGTGACAATGTAGTTTCATCTGGTTTCAACTAAAAAATCAGTTTGCTGTTGCTTCTCCCTATATACTCTTATGTCCGACTATGCATATAAATACACGATAATTCTGTATATACATATATAGTATGGATGCAACATCAATGCCAATAAACTGTTAATACATTCATAAAAAATATATATAAATATTATAAAATACTACGTCTTTATTAAAAATTTTTAAATGGTTATTCATAATCTTCTAATCAGTCCTCATAGTCATGTTTTCACCAATGGCAATAATTTGTTATAAGCAAATATTTTATATTTATGATTTTTTTTAACACGAGTATTAGAGTAAGGATTTCTTTCCGTCATTGTGCTCTAGTTTTATTTTTTTTGAATAATATATAACGCAAAACAATTGCCTAGATCTGATATGTATTCGACAGAGACAATAAATCAAAGTGCACTTAACAATTTGCTAAAAATAAATAAATTTAATCTTTAAATAAATAAATTTATGATCTGCCCAATATAAGTGTATTCTTTTTAATTTATGCGCATCTTGATTTTAATTGTATTTTATGTCGTATTTTTTGTTGTTTGCAAATTTCTTATCAAACTTATTTAAACTTTTGAAATAAACTATATTAACTTAGATACAGACTGAAAACTAAAAACTCGTGTTTAATAATATATTAGTAATAATTGTTCTATATGGGCAGAGCTTCTAAAGAATTCATTCATTAGAATTAACATTTAAAGTATGAAATGAATTTTTTTCTAATTTTAGTAATAATTTTAAATGAATTATTTCATATTTTATTAATCTTTATTTAATGTTTACGAATTTCTTCAATATGGAATTTAGTTAATTCAAATTCATTAATTAATTGCCCATTTTATGAAACGGAACGTAACGAAACGTACGTTTAAATTGATAGAAAAAAATTTTAAAAATATTTTAGAATTTTGAATTCTCCACAAATTTGTATCTTTTCGTTATGTTGCATGGAACGTGGCACTCTATTTTTTTTTTTAATTGACCATTCTATGAAACGGAACGTAACGAAACGTTTAAATTGATAGAAAAAAATTTTAAAAATATTTTAGAATTTTGAATTCTCCACAAATTTGTATCTTCTCGTTATGTTTCATGGAACGTGGCACTCTATTTTTTTTTAATTGACCATTCTATGAAACGGAACGTAACGAAACGTTTAAATTGATAGAAAAAAATTTTAAAAATATTTTAGAATTTTGAATTCTCCACAAATTTGTATCTTTTCGTTATGTTTCATGGAACGTGGCACGCTATTTTTTTTTAATTGACCAATGGTATTCAGTCATTGAACTGATAAAATGAATATAATTTTCAAGGAATTTGTTTTACATATATTTCATTCATACAATTAATTAGCTCTGGGTTTGGGGAAACCGAGTACGAGTACCAACAAGATATTTTTTATTTTATGAGAATCTTCAACAAAGCAACTTTGTTATTTTATTCAAATGAAATTCAGGAATTTACTAAAGTTACCGGTAGGGTTTAGATTCCGGGAAGCATCTTTCTGCATTTCTACTGTTCTGGAACTTCTCGTTTCCCGGGAATTTTTGTCGAAATTATCGGGGAAAAGAATTACAAAAAAATACAACCATGTGTGATGTTACTAAATTTATGCAACTATTTGTAAAATAAAAAAAAAAATAACTGATCTTAAAGAAAATAGAATTAAAGAATTGACAACCAATAAGATTTTTTCATGTTTCATGCAACTGAACATCAGTCAGGGGTCGAATCGTTGCATTCGTTATCGAAATTTTTCGATCGATATAATTTTTTTATTTTCCAAAATAAAATATTAATAGTAAATATTTTGTGATATATCTAACGAGTTATGGTCCATAGTTAATAGTAAAAGTGAAACGAATTCTGAGGATTGTCCGCCTTCTTTAAACAATAAACCGAAATATGGAATTTCGATTGATTTTATTCGATATCGAATCCGACGATTTTCCCCCTGGTCTTCGAACCCAGTCGTAAAACCAATTTTTTTATTTTTATTATAAAATAGCTTAAAAATGTTTCTTAAAACCAAATTTTACAAGACAAAACATTTTCATTTTAAAGAATTAAAAAAGTCTGGAATTTTATTTTAATAAATTACATTTAATTTATTTGCCCAATTATTGTTGTGAAACTACGTAATTCTTTTTTCAATGGCACAAAAAAAATATATTTCAAAACATGGTTTAAAGAATTGATGAAAATAGGATAAAAACTACTCCCGTTATCATGCAGAGAGTGGGATGCCACCGATAGAGAGCCATCTCTACTAGTTATGAATTTAGGTCATTTTTATACCCTATACCACTATGTGGTTTGGGCATAATGACTTTGTGCTGCTGTTTGTAACTACCAAAAATATTTGACCTAGACCCATCTTTTACTATACCGATCGAATCAGAATCACTTTCTAAGACGATTTAACGATGTCCGTCCGTCTGTCTGTGTGTCCATTTAAAGCTTGAAATCAAACTGCAGGTCGCAAATATGAATATGTTGTGCTGAAAATTGGTATTTGATCTTTTGTCGGCCATGGGATGAACGCTATTGAAATTGCTGAGAATCGGTCCATGTTCAGACCTAGCTCCCATACAAATGACCCCTATGAAATCAACATAAATTGTCATAAGATCCAAATTATCATATAAATCTTAGTCAAATTGGGTTTGTATATGTATATTACATCCATTAATCAGTAGTCCAAAAATGATCCCTATGGGACAACTCTTAGTCATAGGCCCCATATAGAGCTGCTTCCCGATCTTCACTTAAATCTATCAAAAAACAAAAATATTGCCCGGATTCCTTTCAAATTTTGTTCGTATATATTTTTGCAAAATACAATAGACTTTACCAAACATGGTCAGGATCGGTCCATTTTTGGGCCTAGTCCCCATATAGATATATCATCCGATAAGAACTTTTTCATATCTGCAGCCAAAAAAATTAATAAAAATCCCACTCAAATTTGGCTTATGCTTACTTTTCTATATCCAGTTAGTTGGGCCTGAGAGATAGGGTCTCTAAACGCATGGTATAGGGTATCGTATAGTCGGTCTAGACCGACTTTAATTTTCTTACTTGTTATTTTTCTGTTTCTATATATAAAAATGTGTTGCGTATCATTTTCTTTTTTCCTTATTTACCAAAAAACATTCAGAACTATTTAACTCTATCATGGATGAACTAATATAAAGCCAGATTGAAAATATAAGTTAATCGTGGTCTGGCAATTGTCCGTCTTTAAATTATTCATCAAAATATGGAGTTGAGTTTAATTTTATTCACCTACAAACTTTCTTAGCAAATGCAAAACAATGACTCATTTTTTTTTTAAATCAAAGTTATAATTGTCAACAATGTACTTAAGATAGCGTTATAGTCTAGTTATAAAAAACAAAATATTTCTTAACTGTTTATTTAACCCGCTTTGATTAAAATGGGATATTTAAAACAAAATCAAGGAAGAGTGTTAAATTCAGCTGCGCCGAATCTTTGTTACCCTCCCTCCACCTGTGCCTTAAACTCAATATTATAATCAATGTTGGGTACAGTTACCATTTTAATACAGGTAAGCCGATAGCCTAAGCTGCTAGTGCTCTAGTTTTGAAGATTTATTGTAATTTTAATTATAATAAATATCAGAATAATAATAATAATAAATACAGTTACTTAACTTTTAAGTTCTAATACCATTAAAATTTAATTGTTTTTATTTTGTTGGCCAGCATATATTATCATTTTTTATTGTTTTTTTATAAAGAATTATAGAAATAATTAACTTCTATCTGAAAAATTTCATTATTTTTCTGTCATTAGAGGCGGATTTTTTTATTGCTGGAACATGCTTGAATGAGAAAAAAAATCGGTTAAACCCAGAGTTCAGAAAAAAACACACACTGAATAAAAAACTCGTACATATATGTAAACAAACATAACTTAGACCAACACACGCATATTTTTATTTTCATATCAATTATGTTTGTTTTTAAATTTTCTTCGGTGCCCAACACAACCATGACTGTGTTCGTTTTAATATTTCGTTATTTACACGAACATTTTTGTATCACGTACTTTTTGTTTCAATCACACATAAAAAACACATTTTTGAGTGTTGCTTTATTTGAAGTTCATGTTCTGGTACGTGTATGAAAAAAAAAAAACAGAACATGTACAATAAACAGGTTCGAGTTCAGTTATATTTTAAGTCGTGTTGTGGCTCGAGTAGTAAGAAAAAACAGAACATGTACAATAAACACGACTTAAAATATAACTGAACTCGAACCTGTTTATTGTACATGTTCTGTTTTTCAGCCATTAAAAACTTCAAAAAATACTTAAGATTTTATTTATTTTCATTAGCAGTATTTTTTTTTTCAATTCAATGCTATAATTTAAATCAAGGTTTATAAAATACACACATCAAGCACACAATGTTCTGTTCTAAAGCAGCCAACACATATTTTTATTTTCATATCAATTATGTTTGTTTCTAAATTTTGTACGGTGCTGAACACAATCATGACTGTGTTTCGTTTTAGTACTTCGTAATGTACGCGAACATGTTTCTATCACGTATGTTTTGTTTCGAACACACATAAACCACACAGATTCGAGTGTAACTTTATTTTAAGTTCGTGTTCTTGCACGTGTACTGCTAAAAAAAACAGAACATGTTCTTGAACGCGTACGTCTAAAAATTGTAACATTATCCACTCACGATCGGAAAATTCTGATACACCCCTATAAAAAGGACAACAATTGTTTCAACCAAATTTATTAAAAAAATCTACAATAATTCATTAGCAGTTATAAAAAAAAATAAAAATAAAAAGATAATAATAAAAATAAAAATAAAAATAAAAAATAAAAATATAAAGATAATAATAAAAATAACAAATAAAAAATAAAAATTAAAAGATATTAATAAAATAGAAAACAGAGAAATTGTGTGTGTAGTTTATGAATTAATTTAGTTTTTTTATATTTTTTATTTTATTTTTATTACCTTTATTATTATTATTTTAATTTTTTTTGTAACTGTTAATGAATTATTTTAGATTTTTTTTTAATAAATTTGGTTGAAACAATTGTTGTCGTTTTTATAGCGGTGTATCAGATTTTTCCGATCGCGAGTGGATAATGTTTTAATTTTTAGATTTACGCGTTCAAGAACATGTTTTGTTTTTTTTTTAGCAGTACACGTGCAAGAACACGAACATAAAATAGAGCTACACTTGAATCTGTGTGGTTTATTTATGTTCGAAACAAAAAATACTTGATAGAAACATGTTCGTGTACATAACGAAATATGAAAACCAAACACAGTCAAGGCTTTAAGCCGCACGACTTGGACCTCTTGACACGTGCAGTATAACCAAACATACACACTAATGAAGCAAATGCTACAAACACACCGACCACAATACAAGAAAAATTTCTGCTATCACACACAAGAGAAACAAAATCCAGAATAACAACAATTGCAAGAACAGCATAGAAAAAAAACCATATTTTTCAAGAGTTTTTTTACATTTTCATTGAAATCTAGTATTTATTAAACCGAATTTAATGATTTTAAATAACAACCTGCTCTGGTTATCAATAAATCATTTTCATTAAAAATGAGTGACAACGCAGACCTATTGAAGGCGTTATCGTGATTTCCACAGACGGACAGACGGACATCTTTATATCATTTCTACTTGTTATAAGGATCAAGAATATAAATATTTTTTGAGTCCAGATTTTTTTTTTAATAATTACAAATGGAATGACAAACTTATACATATGTGTAGGTGGTATAAAAAAAAATAATATATGTACAATGCGAACTGAAATATTTTCAGCTGCAAATATAATAAACTTATGTAAGTAATTATAGCATTATTTATCTTGCTTTATATTTAAATTTATTATTTAATTATTGTACTGAATGGGTTAATATTTAATAATATCAAATATATATATTTTTCTAAATTTATCGAAAATGTCTACATTTTAGAGATTTTCCATTTTTTTTTATTATAATGCAATTTTGGTGTTTTCAAATTGCAAGTTGAAAATGTATTTAAAGAATAAATGTTTTTATTTTTGCGATAAGAAATGTGTGTCTAGGTGAAGTTAAGTACCAAAATATTCTGGTAATAACTCAATAACATCTGTATATTGCTAACTCCAATATGGAAACAAATTGTTGGACATATGAGTGATTACGTATATACCACGGTTGTCAACCGATTAATATTATTTGATCATCAATGAAACAAATTTAAACATTTGTTCAAATAATTAATCTAATTCATCGATATGAAATATTAAATAGATAAATATTAGTTTTGTATAATTCTTATGAATTAAGATTCAATTAAATATTATAATTTTTTTTAAATTAAAATCAGCTCAAATTAAGTAACCGCGCTTTAATTATTTTTGCTTTAAATCTGATGTTATTCATACTTGTTATAAATGTTAAATTCGGTCAAGCCGAATCTTATATATCTTACACCGGAGTCTTCATTGAACTTGAGATCAAGCAAAATGTTAAGTTAAGAATAATTAGTTCAGTTTGACCTTCACATCCTCACCGTCCGGGGTTTTTATAGATTTATAGATTTTATCTAAGATTTATGTGTATTTTAATTAAAACTTTCATTAATAACAGAATGGTAAAAAACTTAATCATATTATCTAATTATACTTAAGGGATGAAAATAAATTTCAATTTCAAGTTTTTCGAAAATAAAATAATATAAAATTCGATATAGTTTTTTGTGGTTTAATGTAATTTTTATCTTTTTAATGTATAATAATAAAATTTAATTTCTTCTAGTTTTGTTTTTATAAAAATAAATCTATAATATTAATAGGCTAGGCGATTTCTTGTGACTGATGTTTTGTTCTACCGTTTTATCCCGATTTTGACCAAACGTATATTATTTGAAAGGTATTTCTTTTTAGCCGTTTTGCAGATTTACAGATTTTTCAAATTTTTCCTATATTTTGAGTAAATTGCATTTAAAGTTGCTACTAACACATACATAAAATTAGACAATGCTATGTGTGTGTCTAGTAAATTTGTTAATGTGTTTGTAATAAAATTAGTTTGTTTTTTGTGTTGATTTGTGAATTGGCTATAATTGATTATCATACTTTTAGGGTCTTTATTTAATGAAATAATAAAATTTCCTAGAATTTGCGCTCGAATTTCGAAGGCTGGAATCTGCTAGTATTTAATTAAAACAAATATAAAAAAGTAATTGGATCAATAGAGGCACCGAATATAAGATTCTCAAGTCTTTAAATAACTCTTAAACAAAAATAAAATTTAATAATCAATTTGTTTTTCTGTTGCACAACTAAAAAATTTTCTAAATCATAGTTTGCCCAGAATGGGTTGTAAGTTAAAAATAACTTGTAAACAATTTTAAATGAGTATACCCTATACTCCTATGTCAGGTCAGGGTATAATGTCTTATAGCTGATGTTTGGAGCAACCAAAAATATTTGTCCTAGACCCATCTTTTATTATATCGATCCGTCCGTCCGTCCGTCTGTGAACCCATTAAACCTTGTAATCAAACTGCAGGTCCCTATATAAATATAGCATTCGATGTGGACTTTCACATCTGAAGGCAAACAAATTAATAACAATGACACTCATATTTGGTAAATGATTATTTTCTATAGCTAATAAGTTGTTCTAAGAGATAGGGTATCCATACGCATGGTATAGTGTTATCGTATAGTCGGTCTAGACTATAATTTTCTTAGTTTTTTTAATTTATTAAAAAAAATCAATTTTAAACTTAACAATAACAATTTAAAAATCATTTTAATAATTTGTTAAAAAAAAAAAAAATATTTTTGGAGGTAAAAAAATATAAATTAAAAAATATTTACAATCTATGTACTGGTTAGGAAAAGCTTCAAGCTAATTCATACCAGGAGCCAAATCACCGTATTCGTTATCGAAATTTTTCGATCGAAATCATTTTTTTATTTCCCAAAATAAAATGTTAAGAATAATTTTTCTTTATGTCAGTTGAAGAATTATGGACTCTGGTTAAGAAGAAAATAATAATAATAATAATAAACCAAAATATGGAAATTCGATTGATTTTACTCGATATCGAATGCTGTGATTTGGCCCCAGCTTAGAATCGACTGGGAGTTCATAAAAATTCGTGATTTTAAGAAAAATCTTCTTAAAAACTTGAACAATAAACTTTACTTCCTAATTTAATTTCGCACTTTTTTTTTTTTGATAGATTAGAGTTTTTAAAACAAGTATGCAGATTTTTTTTTGTTTAATTTCCTTTATTCGCTGATAGTGTTCAAAATGCCGAATATTTTGAATAACAATTCTATCATTATTTCTTCAAATGTTGCTATCTTTTTCTGTAAGAGTAATTTTTTGTTTTGATAAGCAATAAAGATAATAATCATTGTAGTAAAAAAAAAATGATAAATAATAAACTTAAGACATACCAAATTATTTAAACAGACTTACCTTATGTTTTTAACAAAAAAATTAATAAATTTCACTACAATTTGATAATAAATTTTTGTATTTTTTTAAATAATTTTTTTTTCTTTAATTTATTAAAAATAAAATTTTTTATTTTTTGCTACACCTTGTTTTTGAAAATTAACTGTTGAGCTCAACGTTCTGTGAGTGTTTAAAGTGTATGTTAAAATAAATAGCAATATTTTCCCTAAATGAACTCCAGTCAAAGTCAGAACACAAGGCAAAAATTAAAAAAAAAAAAAAAATAATTATTTGCAAATAAAGAAAAAATTAAATAAAAATCATCATCATTTATATGTACCTACTCCACTACATATTCATTCTTTAAGTCTACGGTCAACGGCAAACAATAGAAGCCTGCCAAAAACAAAACCTCTTCCCTACATCTTAAAGACATTTGTTGTATCTCAGTGCTACTGATAAGAAAAATAATTATACATAAAACAGCACCAACAATATTACTGTGGTATTTTTATAGTTTTATTTTGTGAGAGTAAGTAAATATTGTAAAAGATTAGTTGATTACTCTCTATATATACTAGGGTTTTTCTTTATTAACTTTCTTATTAATTGAATTTTTATTTATGTTATGAAAAAGAAAAAAATACACTCACAATGAAATGTTGTTATGCACTGGGTTTGTTTTTCGATAATTTCAACTTTGTTAACTAAGAAATATTCAAATATTTGGATTTTAAAAAATTATACAAGGAAATGTTGCCGCATTATAAAATTGCCCATATATTGTACCCTAGCAAGTACAGTGGGCTCAAATGGGCTAATGAAAGTCTGAGCAACTAATTTATTCTCTTAAAAATCGTATAATAACATCTAAATAAAATCTGCAATTAAAAAGTGTTTTTAAGAAATACACAATTGCAAACTTATCAGGTTTTAATAGTAAACTAGCAGATTCCAGTGCTCGAAATTCGAGTGCAATTTCTAGGCAATTTTATCTCTCAACTTAGCCAATTCACAAACCAACACTTTTTTGGTTTATTATTATTGTTTATGAAGATAGCAAACTCATTAACAAACACATAAACAAATTTAATAAACACACACATAGCATATGTATAATTTTATGTATGTATGTGTTAGTAGCAACTTTAAATGCAATTATTCAAAATAAAGGAAATAATTTCAAAATCTGTAAATCTGGTGAACAGCTAGAACGAAATACCTTTCAAATAATATACGTTTGGTCAAAATCGGGATAAAACGGTAGAACAAAACATCGGCAACAAAAAATCGTCTAGCCTATTAATATTATAGATATTAAAAAATATATAAAAAATATTAATATTTAAAATCGGTTAATTGAGAATGGTCCAATTATTTTAGATAAAATATTCAAATTCAAACATGATACATTGAGCGAAATAATCCAAGCACACAGATTTAAAATATTTTTTTTTTATTTTTTAATTTTCAGATATTAGTTTTATATATTGTATTGATATAAAATCAAGATGGCGTATTTTAAAATTTTATGCAATGACTAGTAAAAGAAATTATTGTGATAGGGGTTAATTGCATAGGGGCTAGTACTGAACATGCACCGATTTTCATCATTTTCAATAGCGCTCATCAAAATTTATTCATATTCCCTACGTGTATTTTGATTAAAAAGTATATATCGATACACAGATAGTCTAACCGACAGACAGACAAATGAACGTACGGACGGACGGGTCTAGATCAAATTTTTTGGTAGTTATAAACATCAGCATAAACTAATTATACACTCACCACATACTGGTACAAGTTATAAACATTTCCAAGAACGAAATAATCTAAGCATACAATTCGAAAACTTTGGGTTTTGGCAAGAATTTTATTTCTCTCTTAACCCATTCGATCCCACTGTACAAAAAAATGTAAATTTTGTGATTCTATATCTCACATATTACTACTTTTTTAAAGAGTTCTTTGTTATGCATATTAGTTAAGAGTGTTAAGAGAATTAATATATTGAAATTGTAAACAAAAAAAAAAAATAACGGTAAATTTGCACATTCTTTTTTGTCAACAGCCTATTTCGTTTTTGGAATTTTTTTCACTTTTCGTTGCAGTTTGCTTGAAATTAATTAGCGCCAAATTGAAGTTAAAAATAAATTAAATACATCTATGTTTAAATATTAAATTTTAGTAAGCATATGTATTTAAAGTTAGCTTAATGCAGCAACTTTTGCACCTATATTGCCCCATTGTACTCGTATGAGTAAAGGCTATAAAACACTTTTCAAAAAAATTTTTTTTTATTTTTTTCCATTTTATAATTATTTGAGTCATACTAAGATGAAATGCGTTTTTTTTTTGTTTTCAAAATGGTTGGGTTAAAAAAAAAAAAAATCAAATGTCGTGAAAACTAAGCCTTAAAAACGATTAAGAAGAGAGCATTAGAAACATTGCTGAGAAGATGAATAGGAATAAAAAATATTTATGTGTTTCAAAAATTGCAATAGATACTAAAAATATAATAATGCAGGAACAAAAACAATCATTTCTCAGAGATTTACGAAATAAAGTAAGAGAATGGCAATAGAAAATCAAATTTCCTCTCGGTAAATGAAGTATATTTTGCAAGTGGAAGTAGTATACATAAAATGTATGCAATATATGATTTTGGTTACTGATGAGGGTTGTCAACCCGACCAGAAACAGCTGTATAACCTGTGCCAATGCTTTATTTGAAAGTAAAAACATTTGATCTTGGGCCTGATAAAATTTCAAACTCAATCGTTAAAAATAAAAATTGAAAAATAAAAATGAAAAACGAAAAATGAAAAATAAAAAATGAAAAATGAAAAACAAAAAATTAAAAATTAAAAATGAAAAATAAAAAATGAAAAATAAAAAATGAAAAATAAAAATGAAAAATGAAAAATGAAAAATGAAAAATAGAAAATAGAAAATAGAAAATAAAGGATGAAAAATTAAAAGCGAAAAATAAAAAATAAAAATTAAAAATATAAAATTAAAAATAAAAAATGAAAAATTAAAAATGAAAAATAAAAAATTATATATGAAAAATAAAATTGAAAAATAAAAGAAAAATAAAAATTAAAAATAACAAATGAAAAATAAAAAATTAAAAATAAAAAATGAAAAAAAAAATGAAAAACGAAAAATTTAAAATGAAAAATGAAAAACAAAAAACAAAAAATGAAAAATTAAAAATAAAAAATAAAAACTTAAAAGATGAAAAAAGAAAAACGAAAAATCAAAAATTTTAAAATAAAAAATTAAAAACGAAAAATGAAAAATGAAAAAAGAAAAATAAAATATGAAAAATGATAAATAAAAAATGAAAAACGAAAAATGAAAAATAAAAAATGCAAAACAAAAAATTAAAAATGAAAAATGGAAAATAAAAAATTAAAAATAAAAATGAAAAATTAAAAATGAAAATTGAAAAATAACAAATGAAAAATAAAAAATGAAAACTGAAAAATAAAAAATGAAAAATAACAAATGAAAAATAAAAAATTAAAAATGAAAAATAAAAATTAAAGAAGAAAAATAAAAAATGAAAAATAAAAAATGAAAAAAAATTAAAAACTAAAAACTTAAAATTAAAAAAGTAAAATGAAAAAATTAAAAATAAAAAATGAAAAATGAAAAATGAAAAATAAAAAATTAAAAAAGGAAAATTAAAAATGAAAAATTTAAAGTAAAAAATTAAAAATTAAAAATAAATTTTGAAAAATGAAAAATAAAAAATTAAAAATGAAAATTAAGAAATGAAAAATGGATAATTAAAAATAAAAAAAAGAAAAATTAAAAATGAAAAATGAAAAACGAAAAATTAAAAATTAAAAATTAAAAATTAAAAATTAAAAATTAAAAATTAAAAATTAAAAATGAAAAATTAAAAATTAAAAATAAAAAATAAAAAATAAAAAATAAAAAATGAAAAATGAAAAATAAAAAATAAATAATGAAAAACGAAAAATGAAAAAATTAAAAATTAAAAATTAAAATTAAAAATTAAAAATTAAAAATTAAAAATTAAAAATTAAAAATTAAAAATTAAAAATTAAAAATTAAAAATTAAAAATTAAAAATTAAAAATTAAAAATTAAAAATTAAAAATTAAAAATTAAAAATTAAAAATTAAAAATTAAAAATTAAAAATTAAAAATTAAAAATTAAAAATTAAAAATTAAAAATTAAAAATTAAAAATTAAAAATTAAAAATTAAAAATTAAAAATTAAAAATTAAAAATTAAAAATTAAAAATTAAAAATTAAAAATAAAAAATTAAAAATTAAAAATTAAAAATTAAAAATTAAAAATTAAAAAATTAAAAATTAAAAATTAAAAATTAAAAATTAAAAATTAAAAATTAAAAATTAAAAATTAAAAATTAAAAATTAAAAATTAAAAATCTATATATATAAAATTCATTTTCTGTTTGTTTGTTTGTTTGTTTGTTTGTTTGTTTGTTTGACCGCTATACAAATTTTTATTTTTCAACGGATTTTCCTGAAATTTTGTACACACGATCTCTATACCCCAGGAAAGGTCGCCATATACTTTTTACCGGCCACGCCTACTTTTACGCCCACTTTTTATGTAAAATTCATTTTCTGTTTTATTCATATTTGTTCATAATACAAATTTTTATTTGTTAACAGATTTCTCTGAAATTCGGTACACACGATCCCTGTACTCCAGCTAAGGTCGCCATATACTTTTTATCGACCACGCCTACTTTTACGCCCACTTTTTTATACACAATTCATTTTCTGCTTTTTGGTATATTTGTTCGCTATACAAATTTTTATTTTTCAACGCATTTCTCTGAAATTTGTTACACACGATCTTTGTACCCCAGGCCAGGTCACCGGGTGATTCTTGCGGCCACACCTACTTTTACGCCCACGTTTTGTATACAATTCGTTTTCTGCTTTTTGGTATATTTGTTTGCTATACAAATTTATGTTTTTCAACGGAATTCTCTGAAATTTGGTACACACGACCTCTGTACTCCACCTAAGGTCGCCATATACTTCGTACCGGCCACGCCTACTTTAACGCCCACTTTTTGTATACAATTCATTTTGTTTTTTGGTATATTTGTTCGCTATACAAATTTTTTTTTCAACCGATTTCTCTGAAATTTGGTAAACACGATCTCTCTCCTCCAGAGAAAGTCGACATATTCTTCGTACCGGTCACGCCTACTATTACGCCCACTTTTTGTATACAATTCATATTCTGTTTTTTGGTACATTTGTTCGCTACACAATTTTTTTTAACGGATTTCTCTGAAATTTGCTACACACGATCTCTGTACTCCAGAGAGGTCGCCATATAATTCTTGCCGGTCACGCCTACTTCTACGCCCGCTTTTTATACAAAATTAATTTTCTGTTTTTTGTATATTTGTTCACTATAGAAATTTTTATTTTTCAAGGGATGTCTAAAATTTGGTCACACGATCTCTATACTACAGGGAAGATCACCATATGCTTCTTACAGGCCACGCATACTTTGCGCCAACTTCTATGTATATAAAACTTATTCTTTCCTTTTATTTGTTTCTTTATTTGATTGCTATAAAAACTTTTATTTTTCAATGGCTTTCTTCGAAATTTAGTACATATTCCAGGGAAGGTCGCTATATGATTTTTACCGACCACGCCTACTTTTACGCCCAATTTTCTTATAAAATTCATATTTTGTTGTGTGGTATATTTCTTCCCTATACAAATTTGTACTTTTCAATGGATTTCTCTGAAATTTGGGTTACACGGAAATAACTACACGGTGAACAAATTCCCCAAACTTAAAAAAAGGTACCCAAAAGAAATGAACAAATTCCCCATTTATTTTTAATCGAAATAAAAAATGAACTTACTCCCCAAATTCGTTCTTAAATTTTTACATATTTTTATTTAATGAATTTTGTTAAATATTTATTTTAGTAATCATTTGCATACTGCTCTCAATATATGTCCTACAATAAATGCATTTAAAATGAGTATTCTTTTCAACAGCATCATTTCGTTGTGCGGAAGCTACGTGCACGGGGAATACAGCTTAGCTAGAATATCCGAATGATCTGAAAAATATATTTTGACAATTAAAATAAGTTGGCAACAGCTGCGCGGCAGCACAAGTGTGGTTGCCAAACGCGCGGAAGCGACGCGCGGCGCGCGACCGCGGACTCGGACGCGACGGATGCGAACGCGACGCGCTCTCGGAACACAGCTCAGTTAAAATATCGCAATGCTCTAAAAAATATGTTTTAGGAATTAAAATTAGTTAACGAGAACTAAGCGGAGGCACGGGTAGTAGCTGCGAGGAAGCGGCGCGCGGACGCGACGCGCTCGCGGAACACAGCTCAGCTAAAATATCGCAATGATCTAAAAAATATATTTTGGCGATTAAAATAAGTTGACAGCAACTGCGCGGTATCAGGGGTGCGACTGCCAAACGCGCGGCGCGCGACCGCTGACTCGGCCGCGACGGATGCGCACGCGACGCGCTCTCGGAACACAGCTCAGCTAAAATATCGCAATGCTCTAAAAAATATGTTTTAGGAATTAAGCGGCAGCACGGGTAGTAGCTGCGAGGAAGCGGCGCGAAGCGCGCGGACGTGGACGCGACGGATGCGGATACGACGTGCTCGTGGAACACAGCTCAGCTAAAATATCGCAATTATCTGAAAAATATTTTTTAGCGATTAAAATAAGTTGACAACAACTGCGCGGCAGCACGGGTCTGGCTGCCAAACGCGCGGAAGCGGACGCGACTCGCTCGCGGAACACAGCTTAGTGAAATGTCGTATGATAAATTTTATCTACGTATGTGAAATAATTACCTGTTGATCAAAATAGGCCACACATATACTATAAGCAGTTGCTTAAAGAAACCTTGCGACACAATATTAAACGTCGCATTAGTCTTTCATTTCTGAAACTTGAATTTGACGTCTCTGCTCAATGATGATCACTTATTGAATGAATTAATTCAATTTTTAAAAGTTTTGATTCCTTTAATTTGCGGCCCATTCCGTTATATTTGATGTTTATAAATAAACTGAAAAAAAAACTTAAAGCGGTTTCGCACCTTATTTTTGAAGCATTTTTGCTGCAGCATCTTATAAAAAACTTCTAAATTAAAAAACCAAAAACTTTTTAATTGAAATAAGAAATGAATTTACTGCCCATACAAATTTTTGGGGAGAAAGTTCATTTTATTGGGGAATTTGTTAATTGGGGACTAAGTACTCAGCGCCTGGTAAGCATAGTGAACCATTTTTCAAGTCAAAGGCCTTTTCATCCCGGGCAAGACCGGGTAAAAACAGCTAGTTAAAAATAAAAAATGAAAAATGAAAAAATAAAAATAAAAAACAAAAAATTAAAATAAGAAACGAAAAATTAAAAATTAACCGGTTAAAATAATAAATAATAATAAATATTTTTATATTAGCAAAGCCCCTGCAGTTGATTGCTATAAGTCAGGCATGGGCAAATGCGCATGCGGCCCACGAACAAATTTTGTGCGGCCCCATATAAATTTAAAACAAAATAAAAAAAATTTGTTTGTTAATTAAAAAAAAGAATTTTAAACACGTAAGAAAATTATAGTCGGTCTAGCCCGACTATACGATACCCTATAACATGGTTTAGAGACCATATCTCTTCGGTCCAACTAATTGGATATAGCAAATTAGCATAAACCAAATTTGAGTGGTATTTTTATTAATTTTTTTGGCTGCAGATATGGAAAAGTTCATATCGGATGCTATATCTATATGGGGACTAGGTCCAAAAATGGACCGGTCCTGATCATGTTTGGTAAAGTCTCTTGTATTTTGCAAAAATATATACAAACAAAGTTTGAAAGGAATCCTAGCAATATTTTTGTTTTTTGATATATTTAAGTGAAGATCGGGAAGCAGCTCTATATGGGGCCTATGACTAAGAGTTGTCCAATAGGGATCATTTTTGCACTACTGATTACTGGATGTAATATATACATACAAACCCAATTTGACTAAGATTTATATGATAATTTGGATCTTATGGCAATTTAAGTCGATTTCATAGGGGTCATTTGTATGGGGGCTAGGTCTGAACATGTACCGATTCTCACCAATTTAAATAGCGTTCATCCCATGGCCGATAAAAGCTTATATGAAAAATGAAACATGAAAAATGAAAAATAAAAAAATAAAAAAGAAAAATAACAAATGAAAAATAAAAAAATGAAAGATTAAAAATGAAAAATAAAAAATGAAAAAATAAAAAACAAAAAATGAAAAATGAAAAATAAGAAACGAAAAGTTAAAAATTAACCGGTTGAAATAATAAATAATAATAAATATTTTTATATAAGCAAAGCCCCTGTAGCTGATTATTATAAGTGATACATAGATGACGCTTTCTGTTTTACTTTAAAAAAGTGCCATAAAAAAAACTTTAAGTACTAGAGTTTACACATCTCCCCTGTGATTGGACTCACATGATTTTTTTATTTGTATATTTTTAAAAATATAAAATAACATATTTATACAATAAATTTTGAAATCCGACGCAAACTTAACATCTACAACAAAAGCACCAGAACCTAGACTACATAAACTTCTCCTCATCAAAAAAGCTAGTATGGATAACGTCGAAACATATCAATTCTAGGTCTAAGAATAGAAGAATGTTATTACGGCATTAAAAATAACTATAGTATTTTTTTTTTTGTTATATAAAGATTATAATTTAATATAAATTTATATATATTATTATATATATTATTATTTATCCTTCCGTAGTTTCACCTATGGAAACCTTCCAACTGCTGGACAAACGTTTATTAGTTTTTTTTTTTAAATTGGTTAATATAGACATATTTCAACAGAATAATCTATAAACAAAATCTATAAGAAATATCGATATTATGACATGGCCAGCTATCAGTCCATACCTTAAACTAAATAAAGAGTTTAGGGAATTCTTTTTGAAAAGTATATGAAGGAGGAAGTCAGTTTGACACAATAAAAAAATTATAAAGAAATGGGCGGATATTGACGTTACTGTTGTCCAATAGCTCATATTATGGATGTCACGTAGACTAGAATACATCGCAGTGGGTACGGAAGGCCATACAAATTATTAATAGCACAAAATTGATTTAACATATTCTTAATTTCAGCAACTATTAGATCAATGGTTCCCAAATGGTGGTCCCCGGACCCCCAGGGGTCCGTAGAGGCCTTCCAGGGGGTCCGCGAACTGTTCTGCAAAAATTAACTTTTAAAACAAAATATAAGAAAAAAGAAATTAACAGCACTCTTGATAAAGATATCCAACCCATTAAAATAATTTTAAAAAAATAGTTAATTTGAAAAAATTATGACAAAAAATGTATTTGTAAAATATTTATTGTTGTTAGTCGTGTGTGTGTTTTTTTAACTAGTAATAAAATCCAAAAAATTTAAAAAAAAAAGAAAATATGACGAAGTTATATGAATTTCGGATTTACATTTGTAATAAATAACGATATTGTAATGCCTCTGTGTGTAATTTGATTCAAAACCCTTTCCAATGATGCTATGAAACCAGCAAAATTAGAGAGGCATCTAATTACAAACCAACCACAATTTAAAGATAAAAATGCAGATTTTTTGCTCCTAAAATCAGATCACTGAATAAAGTAAAATTGGATTCCACAGGTGATTTAAATGTTGAACAGGAAAGGGCTATGGAAGCTTCCTATAAAATAGCAATGTTAATTGCTAAAAACAAAAAGCCACATACAACTGGAGAAGACTTGATCAAATCTTGTATTGCCGCAGTTTGTAACATAATGCTTGATACAGCCAATAAATTTATAAGATAAGATGAAAGTAGCTCTGTCAAATAACACTGTCAAAAGAAAAATTAATGATATGGCACAAAATATTATGGAGCAGTTATTAGAAAAATTAAGAATTCACCATTCATTGCTCTTCAATGTGCTGAAACCACAGACGTTTCTTATTCAAGCCAACTTTTATTTTATATTTGATTGCAAATTTATTGCAGAAAATGAATTTTGTGAAGAGCTTTTATATCTGAATGCGTTGCTACAACATCACAAGGAACTGATATTTTTCAAAACCTTTCTGATTTTTTAATGGAAAACAATATTCCCTGGAAAAAAAAGTAGTGATGGTGCACCGTCAATGATGGGTTCTCGATCTGGGTTTTTAAAATTAGCCAAAGATATGATTGTATCACAATGCATAATTCATCGACAATCACTTGCTGCTAAAACCCTTCCAGATGAACTGAAAAGTGCTCTGCAGACTGCAATAGATGTTGTTAATTTTGTTAAGACCAGTGCATTGAAAACTAGAATTTTTGGAGTGCTATGTCAAGATCTCAATGCAGAGCAAACAAAATTTTTTTTCCATACAGAGGTGCGTTGGCTTTCAAAAGGAAATATGTATCTAAAATTTTACAGATTTTATTAAGTTTTTTCTTTCTCCTGTCAAGTAACAAAAAATCGAGTTTGGGCCTTTTTATATTAAGCCATCGATATATTTTAATTTTTATTTAGTATTCCTGAAATGGGATAAATCCATTTACTTTGAAATGTTTTGTTCCTTTTTGAATAAGTGCCTTTTTGAACTTTAAAAGTTTCTGTTATTTTTATTTATTTTTGAATTATAAATGTTTTTCTTATTTATTTCTTTTTTTTTTCTTTTTTTACAAAACACTTTTTAAAATGTTTTTTATTTAGGTTTTAACGCTTTTTTAATAATAAACATATTTTTTTTTTCATTATTTTCACATATTTTTAAAAATAAAAATATTTGGGGGTCCGCGAGCTTGTAAAAATGTCTCAACGGGTCCGTGAAGTAAATTAAGGTGGGAACCTAAATATGTATTAGATTTTATTAATTGAATGCTTAGATTATTTCGTTCAGGATATTTGATCTTATTTGATTTTTACTGCTATCACAGGATAATAATAGTCTGATTTTAACTAAAACTGTCCGCCGTTTATACTCGAGTGTAATTAAAATAAAAAATATTTTTTTATACACTACGGTTTTAATTCTCTGATTTGAGTTTCCAATTTGTATACTTGAAATATTTCGCCCAGTAAAGTTTTATATATTTGCAGATATAATTTTTATTTAATTTTAACATTATTAATATTTTTATTTGTAAATTTTGTTATTAAAGCGAATTTGATAGGCTCTGTGTTGGTATTTCGGGTACATTCTTATGAAAAGTCAAAGCATTTGTTAGTCACATTTTGTTTGAAAAAAAAAATATTTTGTATTTCATTTTTCGATTTAAAACTATTTATTGCTTTTTTATTTGGATTATTTTGTACGAATTTTTACTTTATGAGTGTATTCACAATTTGAGCATTTGTCTTTTCATTGTTTCAAGTGTTAACATTTAAAACAGAATTTGTTTGTATTATGCACCTCGTAAAATTTATCACGTAATTATAAGTATATATTTTTGCAGTAATTATACACTCTGCTTCAATCTTCAATTACGTCGATTCATATGACTTATTGTCAGCTACAAATATTTTTTATATTATAATCATTTCTTAACTTTTTGATTAACCATAAAACACTTTCACTATACAACACTAGTATAATTCTTAATTAACTTCTTGATAATAATTATTTTTTTCTGCTTTGATTAGCTTTAATAATTTCAATTACATTATGTTTTAGTTATTGTTGGTTAATTTTCAAATATTATTGCAAACTGATAAGGATTACTAAGCTGCATGAATCTCGGTTATGTGCTGTAGTAAATAGTTGCTATTGTAGTTATCATATCTATCTTATTTTTAATATACAACGTTTATTGTATTTGAAATGAAAGTAAACAAAACAAAAACATCTGAAATTTCTTGCTGACTCCTCTCTAGCAAACGGCTTTTTATACCCTATACCACTATGTGGTTTGGGTATAATGACTTTGTGCTGCTGTTTGTAACAACCAAAAATATTTGACCTAGACCCATCTTTAATTATACCGATCGAATCAGAATCACTTTCTGAGTTAATTTAACAATGTCCGTCCGTCCGTCTGTGTGTCCATGTAAAGCTTGTAATCAAACTGCAGGTCGCAAATATGAATTTATTTTGATGAAATTTGGTATATAAGCTTTTATCGGCCATGGGATGAACGCTATTGAAATTGGTGAGAATCGGTCCATGTTCAGACCTAGCCCCCATACAAATTACCCATATGAAATCGACATAAATTGCCATAAGATCCAAATTGTCATATAGATCTTACTCAAATTGGGTTTGTATGCGTTCATTACATCCACTAATGAGTAGTCCAAAAATGATCCCTTTGACCCCATATGGAGCTGCTTCCCGATCTTCACCTAAATCTATTAAAAAACAAAAATATTGCACTGATTCTTCTCAAATTTTGTTTCTACATATTTTTGCAAAATACAAGAGACTTTACCAAACATGATCAGGATCGGTCCATTTTTGGACCTAGTCCCTTTATAGATATAGCATCCGATATGAACTTTTTCATATCTACAGCCGAAAAAATTAATAAAAATCTCGCTCAAATTTGGTTTTTGCTTATTTTCAATGTCCAGTTAGTTGGGCCTAAGAGATAGGGTTTCTAAACGCATGGTATAGGGTATCGTATAGTCGGTCTAGACTGACTATAATTTTCTTACTTGTTTAATGTACGAGTATTGTTTTTTATTGCTCATATTTTCCTCTTACGTTTCAATATCTTTATTTATTTTTGTTTTGGTTTTTTTTTTTTGTTAACACAACAGGTACCCGTTTACCGCTTTCTCTGTTAGCTTCTCGTATTAAAAACGTTCTAATTGTTTTGAATTCTGAATTAAGACTAATTGTAGCAATGCGAACGACAAGTACCTAAGATACCCTAGCCATATCTCGGCGTTTGAACAGTTAAACGTTTGTACCGTATCTGTACCCCTTAGCGGTTAATTTTGAAATGTAAACAATTGTTATTTAGAGTTTATTGCATATATAACAACAAAATTTTTTGTTGGTTTTTGTTTATATAACAAATCGTAAGAGCTTTAGTGATAATCATTATCGAACAATAAAACACAACTAATAAATCTTTAATTATTTATTTAAAATATTAAAATAAAAACGTTAGACACTATTTATTGTATTCTGTTTACAACAGAGAAAAATTGACCAAATAAATTTTTCTAAAATAAAACAATTGTATCAACAGAAATTTAATAGCAGTTAATTATTTTCTGTTATAATAAACTATTAACTGTTAAGTCAACAGAATTATAATTTTTTAAAAACCCCGATCTTCGTTCATAAAACTCATTGCAATTAAATCGGCAATATATTCGCTAGTCACAATGAAATTGTTTTCTAAGTGTATGAGAAACGTTTAACGGCTTGTTGAGAGATTAGATATCTTTAATCTTATCATTAATACCGCATCGCTAAAATGTTGTATAATGAAGTAAATTATTTAAAATGTTTGTTTGATTTTTAAATACATTTCCCATTATTAAACAAGTGAGAAAGATGTGGTTGTTCTGGACCAATTATACCAGAGGTGGCCATAACGCGGCTGGCGAGCCACATACGGCTCTTGAAGTAGATTGGAGTGGCTCTTATGTACAATATTTAACAATCCTATAAGAATAATTTTTTATAGAGTAAATAAAAAAAAATTATTTTATATCATTTCTTGTTACAAATTTAGACAAAATCATCTCTTATTACAAATTTAGACAAAAACAAGTAAGAGTGTTAAATTCGGCTGTGCCGAATCTTTGATACCCTCCGCCTCGGTTTGAGTCTTGATAATAAATGTAAATGAAAAAGTAAACAATTTGTTAAGCTTAATACCAAATTATTTCAGCAAATTCTTTGGGTTGGTTTTCGTCTTTTCTATTATTTCGGATTTATTTCGGTGTTTGCTTTTTGGTCATTGTGGTTGCTGATCGTCATGCATTTAGGTTATATACCTATATGGCATGCATTTAGGTTATATACCTATATGCATGCGTTTCCGGTTATATGACATAACTTCTCGTTTAATTTAGTTTTTGCTAATTAAATAGCTCGCCCTAACCTCCATTGCAAAGGTAATGGTTGTGTAGGGTGGCTATATGCATTAAATCGTGCTAATTGGAGATGGCTGTATAGTTTCTTTTAACTGGCCAAATATATCGTCATTGCGGCCATATAGGTCGGATGGAGTAACAAAATAATAACCAAAAAAAACTCTCTAAATTTTTTTATTAAAATATTGCCATATTTGGAAAACATAGAGAATAAATTTATAACAGTAAATATTCAAATTAGGGATGCCGAACGCAAAAAACCAATGTCCCAAACATTTTAAATAAAATAATTTGTTCTCTTTATTTTCCGAAAAACTTCAAATTTTCATCCAAAAAAAATTGTGAAAATTTATATTTATATAAATAACATTCTCATCAAATTGCGTTTATTTATGTAACAGTTTTTTTGTTCGCAATTCTTTAAAATCATTTGACGTTTTCTAAAATTCATTGAATTTAAATTAATGTTTTCTGTAGTGTGATTCTGTAAATTTCAACGATCCGACAATCGCAAAATATATCGACAGCTATTGTCGTTTGCACTAAGGATTAAGTGATTCACTAAGTACATACATCTTAACGACAGTCGACAAATCTATTTTTCTACTTATTTAAATTGTAAACGAGTGGCATCTCTGTCAAAATAAGCGAAAAACACAAAGAAGAATAGAAAAACAAATTACTTCGTGTTTGACAGGATGATCTTATGTTTATGTTTAATATCTCTATTTTTTACTAATATTTCTGTTTATTTATTTGAAAATGAAATAATGAATTGAATATGCTATTTAATTTTTTTATTTATATAAAAAAGTTTTTTAATAGAAGCAAAATATTTTCACTATTTTATGATTTTTATTTATGTATGACGACATTTCAACCTAAAAATTTAAGTTTTTATCGACTGAATAATCAACACAAAAATGGTTGTCGTTTAGATAACAACAACAGCTGACTTTAACAATAGCGAATATCGTTTAAAAATTTTACTGATAATTTTGCAATTTTCTTTTTTTAACGATTCGACTATCGTTAAAAGAAGTTACTGAAAAGCTATTAATTTCTCCTGAATGCCAATATTTTTTTTAATTTAAACATTTTTTAAATGTAAACATATTTGGTGTTTTTTTTTTTTGGAATTTGATGCAATTGATGTTTTCTAAATTTAATATTATTATTTCCGACGTTTTGATATGATTTTCTGAAATTCAATTAATATTTTATAATTTATAATTGGAAATTTTAATTCCAGTTTTTAGAATTGATATTTTCTAAAATTTTATGGGAAAATTTAAAAAGAGCAATTTTATATTTATGTGAATAATACTGCTTTAGTAATTATAAACAATTTCTAAAAATTAGATATAATCGCAATCAAATATTTTGTATGTAAAGCAGAATAATAATTCTGTTTTTCCTTAAGCTATTTTAAGAAATTGTTGCTAAATTAATATTTGCAACCACTATTATTTTAAATTAAGTTTAATTTTTTGAATTGTAGGTAGTTAATATGGCGGACTATTTTTAAATATATGATTCGCACGAAAATGAAAAGGTACACGACAATACAAGAATGCTTTTATTAAAAATTCAAAATGGATCCTTAAAGCTAACAATTCAAATTTCCCAAGCGTTTTGACATGTAGTGATGACAATTCAATATTAAAACTTATTATAGCCGAAAACTTAAATAAAAAAAAAATACTAATACTTAAAGGAGTTAATTCATAAAATTCAAAAATATTAAAATATAAAAATATAAAATGACGAAATATATAAAATGATGAAAAAATAATAATAAAATAATAAAATGCAAAAAAAAAATCCATGAAATGACTAAACAAATTCTATATAACTATGTAGAACTGTTTTGAAAGCAAAAAACTCATTGATGAACTCGGTAACTCTATTTTGTAAAGACAACAAAAAGTTAATATGCCCAACTTATGTTCATATTTGTAAAAAAATAATGAGAAAACGTATGAAATAAAAGACCAGCCCGTGTATACTCTTAACATTGTGCTGTATGATATCTATTTGAAAATATTGACATTCATGTTAAAATAGAAATAACTATTGCAAAGCTAATTAGAACAAAAATTGTGGCGCCATCTACTGTGGCATAGTCACGCTGAGAAAAATGAAGTGACACTCTGTTAATGCAAAAGAAATGTATTTGCCCCACAACAAAATATTGCAGAATGTTATGTAAATAAAATAATATACCGACTTATTTCTAACATGCAGTTGTTATGGATATACATATATAGAATATATGTATATTATTTGTATTATTTAATATGTTTATATAAATTTATAAATAAATTTATACATAAAATTTTTTTGCTATATTTACATTATTTTTTTTTTTTATTAACAACTAGGTATTTTAGCATTATTTGCTTTAGATGTTGATGAATTTTTACTCCCTTTATATTAACTCGTAGTGTCTGCTTGTCGAAAAATTTTTGGATCGATTTTAACCAATTTCCCGTGGGCCATTCGATCTGTAATTTTGCAGGCATGCTCGTGGTAATAACAGAAATGATCTAACAAATTTTTAGAGTGATGCCAAAACAATGGAAACTTTTAAATTTTTCTTCCTGAGTTAATAAAAAAATTTACAAAGAGTTAGTTTTTATTATATTATTACCACAACGACCACAAAAACAACAAGTCCAGATGTGACAACAACACAACATTTAGAATAACAACAAGAACAATATAGAAACATCATATTTTTAATTTTTTTTTTTTTTTTTTCAGAGATTTCCCTGGACCTGTTCCACCGATTTTAATGATTTTTGAAATAGAAATCTACCCATGAATTTGATGAATCATTCTCACTAAAAATGATCACTGTAGCTCCATTATTGAGGGCGTGATCGTGACAAGAACAACATAGAAAATTATATTTTTTCAAGACTTTTTTTAGTTCTTCATTCAACTCTCGGGCCCTAATCGACCGATTTCGACGATTTTAAATAGCAAACTTTTCAGGATGTTAATGAATTATTTTTTATATCAACGAGCACCCTAGCTGCCCGATTGATGCCGTCATCGTGATTTCCACAGACGGACAGACGGACATCGCTATACCAACTCCGGTTATTATAAGGATCACAAATATATACATTTTATGGGGTCCAAAATTTTTTTCTAATTATTACAAACGGAATGACAAACTTATATATACCCTCTGCACACTGGAGTGGAGGGTATAATAATAAGAAAATTATAGAAAATATTACATTAATGGTTAGAAATTTGAGATTTGCTTGTTGATACGTTACGGGTATTGTCCATTTTGGCGATCACCAACTACCTGTTATGGCAGTTAGCATCAGCTCACTTAAATGCTTATCAGTTAAAACAGACCAATACTTATTTTTAACAACTTTAAGGGTTGAGTACAACGCCTCGCAAGAATTCGAATTACCGAAAATAGATATTAGTCTGAGTGCACAATCTTTCGTTTTAGGATATTTCTGTTCTGTTCCGGAACCTGTTTCCAAAGGTCGATAACTAAACAATTATTCTGTTTTACTTGCTTCCAGTACCTCTAATTCTTCAGCTGCCTTATCCGAAGCGGTAATACAGGACAATTATTCGTCAAAAGATCAACAAGGAAACGATTTTACAAAAATATAAATAACCCATATATCTATGGGTTACATCTTCTGCTAGTACATATGTGAAGCTTGCATACATAATCTGTAACTATTACGGCAAATCCGGGAAACGTTTGCAAAGTGAATGAATGTTTTGGCAGCTAGGTCTTTCTTGAAAAATTTTAATTTATTATTGAAGCTAAATACATTCTGTACCAATTCAGAAATAAGTTTATTATGTCCTTGCAGAGATAAATTTAATGATTGTAGGTGCTGAAAAACATATTTTGCATTAAAAATTTTTCGATTGGTTCCATTAAATTAAAGTATTTTGTTAGAACATTGCTTACTGAGAGCCACCTTACTAAATAAAACCATGGTACATCATCTGGAAGCTCATCGTTTTCTATTTCTTGTATAAAGGCTTTGAATTGTCGATTTTTTAAATCGACGAATTTAAAAAAATATTTGGCTACCAGATGTTCCCTATGAATAATGCAATGGAATAAAATTGGGATATAATGAGTCAGCGCTTTAAAAACCCCAAAAGCTCTTTAATAGCACCCCTCATAGCTGGGGCGCTATCAGTCTAGGGCTAGACTCAGTGCAGAGCAGTTTGTCGACTTTCTAACAGAAATTCGTATTTCTACAGTATGTCTGGATGCAGGGATTTGATCAATCAATTTATGCATTTTTTTATTTTCTGGATCTAAAGCAGAAATAACGTGAGCAATATTTTTTTATAAACTATTTAAACCCCTCTAAATCCGGCCTCTATTGTTACATCTGCCTCTTTAATAAACATTGACATAACCTTGGTTTGGGTATTAAGTTTTGTTTTTAGGCTGTGACATCATTCCTTCACATATCAGACACATCGGTTTTCCATTTCTCTCTACAAAAATATACAATTTTCTACCCAATTCGCCTTAAATTTCCTTCATATTTGCGTTTTACAGACAGCATAATTTCTTCTTATTTCTTTTTTACAGCATATAATTTTCACAAATTTGACCCCAACTTAACTAGAGACTTTTAAAAATACTATTGAGTCACAATTTAACTTTAAACTGATTAACTTAAAAATCAGATTAACAGATACATAAAAAATAAACATGTGAGGGGAGATGTGTAAACATATGTGACGGAATGACATTTCAAGTTGTAGAGTTGTACTTAAGGCTATTCCACAAAGCTATTTGCAATTGAAAATTCATTCTTCGGTTTGAAAATGATTGTTAATGATTAAGAGATTTAAAAAAAACTCAGAAACAATTTTTTCACTATTTTATTCTTTCATTTTTGAGTAATTTTGCATTGTGTCCTGGTATTAAAACCCTGGAAGTTTTCTGATTTAAGAAGCTAATCAGTTTTTAAACTAATGCATATCTTACATATGATATATAAGCAATATAAAATTATAATTTAGAGCAACTTACCTGTAACATTGTTGAAGTTATAAACTGTCATTTGACGTGACTGAATGACTGTGACGGAATGACTAAAGTTCCTTAAACTTGTATTAAAAGAAAAATGAGTAACAAATAATTATTTATAATTATTTTATTATCTGGAATACTTGTAAGAAAATAAATTATGTAACTTGGAACATATTTTAATATATTTTTAAACTTACTTCATATAAATGAAAAAAAAAATTTTCGTCAAAGTTGACATTTTTATGGAATTGCCCATCTAGTAATTAAAGATTTTTTATGGCACTTTTTTAAAATCAAACAGAAAGATTCATCTATGTATTACTTATAGCAATCAACTGCAGGGGGGGGGGAGGGAGGTGTCTCTGTTAATATAAAAATATTTGTTATTATTTATTAATTCAACCGGTAAATTTTTAATTTTTCGTTTTTCATTTTTAATTTTTATTTTTCATTTTACATATTCTATTTTTCATATTTTATTTGTCATTTTCCATTTTTTATTTTTCATTTTTTTTTTGCATTTTTTATTTTGCATTTTTTATTTGTTATTTTCATTTTTAATTTTTCATTTTCTTTTTTTGTTTATCATTTTTTATTTTTCATTTTTAATTTTTAATTATTAATTTTTAATTTTTAATTTTTAATTTTTAATTTTTAATTTTTAATTTTTAATTTTTAATTTTTAATTTTTAATTTTTAATTTTTAATTTTTAATTTTTAATTTTTAATTTTTAATTTTTAATTTTTAATTTTTAATTTTTAATTTTTAATTTTTAATTTTTAATTTTTAATTTTTAATTTTTAATTTTTAATTTTAACTTTTTAATTTTTAATTTTTAATTTTTAATTTTTAATTTTTAATTTTTAATTTTTAATTTTTAATTTTTAATTTTTAATTTTTAATTTTTAATTTTTAATTTTTAATTTTTAATTTTTAATTTTTGATTTTTAATTTTTAATTTTTAATTTTTAATTTTTAATTTTTAATTTTTAATTTTTAATTTTTAATTTTTAATTTTTAATTTTTAATTTTTAATTTTTAATTTTTAATTTTTAATTTTTAATTTTTAATTTTTAATTTTTAATTTTTAATTTTTAATTTTTAATTTTTAATTTTTAATTTTTAATTTTTAATTTTTAATTTTTAATTTTTAATTTTTAATTTTTAATTTTTAATTTTTAATTTTTAATTTTTAATTTTTAATTTTTAATTTTTAATTTTTAATTTTTAATTTTTAATTTTTAATTTTTAATTTTTAATTTTTAATTTTTAATTTTTAATTTTTAATTTTTAATTTTTAATTTTTAATTTTTAATTTTTAATTTTTAATTTTTAATTTTTAATTTTTAATTTTTAATTTTTAATTTTTAATTTTTAATTTTTAATTTTTAAGTTTTAATTTTTAAGTTTTAATTTTTAATTTTTAATTTTTAATTTTTAATTTTTAATTTTTAATTTTTAATTTTTAATTTTTAATTTTTAATTTTTAATTTTTAATTTTTAATTTTTAATTTTTAATTTTTAATTTTTAATTTTTAATTTTTAATTTTTAATTTTTAATTTTTAATTTTTAATTTTTAATATTTAATTTTTAATTTTTAATTTTTAATTTTTAATTTTTAATTTTTAATTTTTAATTTTTAATTTTTGATTTTTAATTTTTTATTTTTTATTTTTCATTTTTCATTTTTAATTTTTCATTTTTTTTGGTTTTTCGTTTTTCATTTTTTTTTTTATTTTTCATTTTCAAACAGGTTATTACATATCATAATTTTTTCACCAATACATCATACGTCACACCGATTTTGTCTTACGGCTCACATGTTTGCTGTTTTTGTGATTGTATTGTGAAATAGAAATTTATCCACCTGTGCGTATAGATGTTTACAGATAAAAAAAAAAAACTATTCCTACTAAAAACTATTCCTACCATAACTTAACTAGAGACTTTAAAAGTACTATTGAGTCACAATTTAACTTTAAACTGATTAACTTAAAAATCAGATTAACAGATACATGAAAAAACAAACATGTGAGTCCAATCACAGGGGAGATGTGTAAACATCTAGTAATTAAAGATTTTTCATGGCAATTTTTTAAAATCAAACAGAGAGCGTCATCTATGTATCACTTATAGCAATCAACTGCAGCGGCTCTGCTAATATAAAAATATTTATTATTATTTATTAATTCAAACGGATAATTTTTCGTTTTTCATTTTCCATTTTTTATTTTTCATTTTTTATTTTCTTTTTGCATTTTTATTTTGAATTTTTTATTTGTCATTTTCCATTTTTTATTTTGAATTTTTCAGTTTAATTTTTTATTTATCAGAGTTTTATTTTTAAGTTTTTATTTTTCATTTTTCGTTTTTCCTTTTTCATTTTTCATTTTTTATTTTTCATTTTTCATTTTTAAATTTTTATCGTTCTTTTTTCATTTTTTATTTTTAAGTTTTAATTTTTATATTTAATTTTTTTTTTCATTTTTGATTTTTAATTTTTTTGTTTTTCATTTTTAATTTTTTATTTTTAATTTTTCATTTTTTAATTTTCATTTTTCATTTTTAATTTTCAAACAGGTTATTACATATCATAACATTTACACCAATACAATCATAAGTCACCGATTTTGTATTACTGCTCACATGTTACGCTGTTTTTGTGGTTGTATTGTGAAATAGAAATTCATTCACCTGCGCGTATAGATGTTTACACATAAAAAAACTATTCCTATTAAACCTACTAATTTACGCAAAAAATAATTTTTCAATTTAAAATAAGATTAATCCAATAATTAAATACGTAATATAAAAGGAAAATTGAGCCAAATAATGTGAGAAATGTGACAAAAATCAATTGAAAAATTATTTTGTATTTTTATTAATAAATTCCATAAGTCAGTTTTTATGGGGGGATTTCTTACTTTTATTGCCTATATTTGAATTTCAGATATATTTGTCCGACGAAATAAAAACAAATAAATAATAATAGTTTATTTCTGCTCGAAAAAATAAACATAAAAAATAACTGTTATTTCTGCTCTAAAAAACAAAACTCAAAAAATATTTTTTTTCTGCTCGAAAAAATTATAAAATAACGGATATTTTTTGCTCGAAAAAATTTTAAAATTAATTTTTATTTGTGACTTCTATGATAAAGGGTATAGTCGTTATGATCCCTGATATAATGAAATATATATAAGAAAATATTGCACCGAAATATTGGACCTAAAATAAAAGTTATTTTGAATTTTTTTTAACAAAAAAGAAAATGTCCGAAAACTGCCATTCAAAAATCATTTTTTATAAATTTGATTTTATTTTTTTTTTTTGAGCAAATAAAAATAGAAAAAAAAAGAAATCGCCCGCTCCGTCCTCGAAAAAACGTGACTATTTTCTGAAAGACTAGTTCACAAGGATCAGTTTTCCGACGTTATTTTCCATATGTCTTTTTTGTTAAGAAATGTAAAAACTATCATATTCGGTCCTTGACTTAAGTAAAGATCGGGAAGCAGATTTATATATAATTATAAATTATCCTAGAGTTTATTTGGCGACCACAGATTAATGGGCGTAATAAACATACATAATAAAAATTTTACCATGATAATATCGATCTTAGAAAGTGATTCTAAGGTAATCGGTATTATATCTACCTGTATTATTGGTAGTTACAAACATTAGCTCATACTGATTATGAAATGACCACAGAGTGGTTGGTATAAGGTATAAAAATCCTACAAATGTGTGATCAATTGAAAAAAATTTATGAGAATATATCTTTAATATTAATAGGCTAAGCGATTTCTTGTGACCGATGTTTTGTTCTACCGTTTTATCCCGATTTTGACTAAGCATATATTATTTGAGGCCCTATGCTCCTTATAGGATCGAAGGGAATATATATATATATATATATATTATTTGAAAGGTATTTCTTTTTAGCCGTTTTGCAGATTTACAGATTTTTAAATTTTTTCCTTTATTTTGAGTAAATTGCATTTAAAGTTGCTACTAACACATACATAAAATTTTAAAATGCTATGTGGCTATTTATTAAATTTGTTGTGTTTGTAATAAAAATGAGTTTATTTTTTGTGTTGATTTTTGAATTGGCTATAATTGATTAGCATACCTTTGGGGTCTTTATTTAATGAAAAAAAATTTTTCCTAGAATTTGCACTCGAATTTCGAGGGCTGGAATCTGCTGGTATATATTATCCCATTCACTCAATTAAATTATTATAATGTAGATGTGTAGTTAAATAACTCCTTTCATGCATTACTACTATATGTTTGGGATTTTTTCTCCAACCTAATAATTATTTTACGTATGAACTTTTAGTAAATCACTCAATTTTTTTTTGCGTAAAATATTAATCTACGGTAGCATTGTGTGTACACAAGCCGTTAATCCCTTTCTTTGTTAAATTTCGCTAATATGTTTGTTTATTTAAAAGACTTGTTCATCGTTAAACACCAAGTTTACAGTCGTAGAAAAACCAGCTTGGTATGACGATCAAATAAAGATAATTAAGATATATAAAAATATAACGTGTTTTTATTTAATAAGTCCAAATTATATTTTGGACAAAATTCTTTAAGTTTTCTAAGGAAAACCTTCTACCCTGTAAGTGTTGTTAACTTATAGAAAAATAGAAACGAACTGGTCGAGCGAATATTTAGATAGGAATTAAATAAATTTTTAATACTTTGAAAAAAATATTGCTACAATACGGATGCAGGTACTAATCGCTTAAATTGGTAAAGAATTTTTCTATACGCACCGATTATATCTATTTATTTACGTATCTACCATCAATATTTCCGGATGTTACGTGTTCAATCTAACAATTAACCCTTTCATGCCCGAATTAATTGGGGCGTGATTAAACATTTTTCAAGTTTATGTAGTTGTTAGTTTATACCTAAATATGAATTTATATCAATTTCAAAGTCCTATGTATTCGGGTTTAGCCATTATGAAAAGTAGCCTATAGGCAACATTGTGTTTAAAAAATGACTGACCACCATTTAAAAGTATTTTTTATTTTTTTTTTTAATTTTCTACCTTTAAATAGTATTTTTAAGCATTTAAATTTAAACTTTTAAATATCTTTATAACTTTTTTTTATTATTTCTAAAGTCACTTTTTGCAGAAAAAAAATTTTTACATATACAATTTAATAAGATTAGCTCTCAAATGATCTCTATTAATACTACCAATAAAATAGCTACTCTGAGAGAAAAAAAAACCGTACGAGAAAAAATAAAAATTACGGGACTTATGAGCTAAAATATACCATATTGCCTATAGGCAACATCAGGCATTAAAGGGTTAATTTCTTAACGAAGGGATATGCATAAAGCCTTAAAGTATGCAACTTTTTTTAAATACAATTTGCAAAAGAACAATTTACCCCGTTCATATTTAACCTTTAATTGCTCTCTTATTTTCTAAACATTGTTTTATACAATTATTGAAAATTCCCCAAATAATTTTTTTTGTAAAATATATTTTCTAAACTTTAATACAAACCTGATTTGAGCTGAAAATTAATTAAAATTGCGGGATTGTTACATAAAACATTTCAAAGACAGAAATTGAAAATTGCACTTTTTTTAAAAAGCAACAAAAGATTAAGCAAAAGCACGAGTGTTATAGCAAGATTCACATCTTGGATGTTAGACTTACCACATTTTTTATGTCGATTAGCATCTAAAATTTAGAAAAGCTAGCATCCTGCCAACTAAACATCCTGTTTAAAGAATAATTATTTTTAGCATCTTTTTTTTTTTTTAATTAAGGTCAGTTTGCATGCTGACTACCATTTATTTACTTAATATTTGTACTCCCAAAATATGATAAAAGTAGATAAAATAGGTCAGCATGTAAATTGGGCTTTAGTATTAGTATAAAAATTTCCATTTGATTTTCAAAAAATCACTTTAGAAAGTCAAGAAAATCTATTTGAAATAAAAAAAGTTTTTGAAACTCAAAAAATTTTATTTTAAATAAAATAAATTCCTTTTTAAATTAATAAAATTGCATTTTAAATTAAAATAAGTTCGGCTATTTCGTATCTTTGTTACCCTCCACATGGGTATTACGTTTACATTAATATCTGGACTTATTGTTTATAATAAATTTAAACAAAATATTTTTAAATGTAGTAATAATAATATTTTTAAAAGTGATAAACTTAATAACAAATTGTTAAATCTGTATTGTTAAAATTATTTAGAGGTATCTTCGTATCTTTGCACATATCCTGCCGCAATGATGCCTGATTTACCCCAATTTCAATAGCAACCTGCTTGAAATAATGACAAACAATGTTTTTATTAATTTTGTGATGTTTTGGTCTACAATTTTATTTTTTGCTGAATGAAAAATGCTTGCAATTACTTTTTATACGACTTTATTATATGTTTTATATATGGATTCAATTAGGAATTTTTCATTACATTAAAGTATAATTTAATTATTGATGTGTAGGCGCAGAGGGATAAATTTCTATTTCACAACAGAATCGCAAAAAACAGCGTACATATGTAACGAGTAAGAAAAAATCGGTGTGACTCATAATTGTATTGGTGAAAAAATTATGATCTGTAATAACCTGTTTGAAAATGAAAAATGAAAAATAAAAAATGAAAAATAAAAATGAAAAATAAAAAACGGAAAACGACAATTGAAAATGAAAAAATAAAAATTAAAAATAAAACATGAAAAATGAAAAACGAAAAAAGAAAAATTAAAAATGAAAATGAAACATAAAGAAATGAAAAATATAAATAAAAAATGATAAATAGAAAATTAAAAATAAAAATTGAAAATGAAAAATTAAAAATAAAAAATGAAAAATGAACAAGTAGGAGTGTTAAATTCGGCTGTGCCGAATCTTTGATACCCTCCACCTCGGTTTGAGTCTTGATAATAAATGTAAATGAAAACGTAAACAATTTGTTAAACTTAGGAGTGTTCAATTCGGCTGTGCCGAATCTTTGATACCCTCCACCTCGGTTTGAGTCTTGATAATAAATGTAAATGAAAAAGTAAACAATTTGTTAAACTTAATACCAAATTATTTCAGCAAATTCTTTGGTTTGGTTTTCTTCTTTTCTATAAAAGACAATTTTGACAGACATGCGGATAAAAAAAATGACAGTACATATGTAAAAAATACATCGTGTAATAGCACCTTTAGTACATACATCTTAACGACAGTCGACAAATCTATTTTTCTATTTATTTAAATTGTAAACGAGTGGGATCTCTGTCAAAATAAGCGTAAAACACAAAGAAGAATAGAAAAATAAAAATTGAAAATGAAAAATTAAAAATAAAAAATGAAAAATGAACAAGTAGGAGTGTTAAATTCGGCTGTGCCGAATCTTTGATACCCTCCACCTCGGTTTGAGTCTTGATAATAAATGTAAATGAAAACGTAAACAATTTGTTAAACTTAGGAGTGTTCAATTCGGCTGTGCCGAATCTTTGATACCCTCCACCTCGGTTTGAGTCTTGATAATAAATGTAAATGAAAAAGTAAACAATTTGTTAAACTTAATACCAAATTATTTCAGCAAATTCTTTGGTTTGGTTTTCTTCTTTTCTATAAAAGACAATTTTGACAGACATGCGGATAAAAAAAATGACAGTACATATGTAAAAAATACATCGTGTAATAGCACCTTTAGTACATACATCTTAACGACAGTCGACAAATCTATTTTTCTATTTATTTAAATTGTAAACGAGTGGGATCTCTGTCAAAATAAGCGTAAAACACAAAGAAGAATAGAAAAAACAAATTACTTCGTGTTTGACAGGATGATTTTATGTTTATCTATATATATAAAATTCATTTTCTGTTTGTTTGTTTGTTTGTTTGTTTGACCGCTATACAAATTTTTGTTTTTCAACGGATTTTCCTGAAATTTTATACACACGATCTCTATACCCCAGGAAAGGTCGCCATATACTTTTTACCGGCCACGCCTACTTTTACGCCCACTTTTTATGTAAAATTCATTTTCTGTTTTATTCATATTTGTTCACTATACAAATTTTTATTTGTTAACAGATTTCTCTGAAATTCGGTACACACGATCCCTGTACTCCAGCTAAGGTCGCCATATACTCTTTATCGACCACGCCTACTTTTACGCCCACTTTTTATATACAATTCATTTTCTGCTTTTTGGTATATTTGTTCACTATACAAATTTTTGTTTTTCAACGGAATTCTCTGAAATTTGGTACACACGACCTCTGTACTCCACCTAAGGTCGCCATATGCTTCGTACCGGCCACGCCTACTTTAACGCCCACTTTTTGTATACAATTCATTTTGTTTTTTGGTATATTTGTTCGCTATACAAATTTTTATTTTTCAACCGATTTCTCTGAAATTTGGTACACACGATCTCTGTACTCCAGAGAGGTCGCCATATGATTCTTGCCGGTCACGCCTACTTCTACGCCCGCTTTTTATACAAAATTAATTTTCTGTTTTTTGTATATTTGTTCACTATAGAAATTTTTATTTTTCAAGGGATGTCTAAAATTTGGTCACACGATCTCTATACTACAGAGAAGGTCACCATATGCTTCTTACAGGCCACGCCTACTTTACGCCAACTTCTATGTATATAAAACTTATTTTTTCCTTTTATTTGTTTCTTTATTTGATTGCTATAAAAACTTTTATTTTTCAATAGCTTTCTTCGAAATTTAGTACATATTCCAGGGAAGGTCGCTGTATGATTTTTACCGACCACGCCTAATTTACGCCCAATTTTCTTATAAAATTCATATTTTGTTGTGTGGTATATTTCTTCCCTATACAAATTTGTACTTTTCAATGGATTTCTCTGAAATTTGGGTTACACGAAAATAACTACACGGTGAACAAATTCCCCAAACTTAAAAAAAGGTACCCAAAAGAAATGAACAAATTCCCCATTTTTTTTTTAATTGAAATAAAAAATGAACTTACTCCCCAAATTCGTTCTTAAATTTTTACATATTTTTATTTAATGAATTTTGTTAAATATTTATTTTAGTGAACATTTGCATACTGCTCTCAATATATGTCCAACAATAAATGCATTTAAAATGAGTATTCTTTTCAAAATAAGTTGGCAACAGCTGCGCGGCAGCACAGGTGTGGTTGCCAAACGCGCGGAAGCGGCGCGTGGCGTGCGACCGCGGACTCGGACGCGACGCGCTCTCGGAACACAGCTCAGCTAAAATATCGCAATGCTCTAAAAAATATGTTTTAGGAATTAAAATAAGTTAACGAGAACTAAGCGGAGGCACGGGTAGTAGCTGCGAGGAAGCGGAGCGAGGCGCGCGGACGCGACGCGCTCGCGGAACACAGCTCAGCTAAAATATCGACCGCGAATTCGGACACGACGGATGCGCACGCGACGCGCTTTCGGAGCACAGCTCAGCTAAAATATCGCAATGCTCTAAAAAATATGTTTTAGGAATTAAAATAAGTTAACGAGAACTAAGCGGAGGCACGGGTAGTAGCTGCGAGGAAGCGGCGCGAGGGGCGCGGACGCGACGCGCTCGCGGAACACAGCTCAGCTAAAATATCGCAATGATCTGAAAAATATATTTTGGCAAACGCGCGGCGCGCGACCGCTGACTCGGACGCGACGGATGCGCACGCGACGCGCTCTCGGAACACAGCTCAGCTAAAATATTGCAATGCTCTAAAAAATATGTTTTAGGAATTAAAATAAGATAACGAGAACTAAGCGGCAGCACGGGTAGTAGCTGCGAGGAAGCGGCGCGAGGCGCGCGGACGCGACGTATGCGGACGCGACGCGCTCGCGGAACACAGCCTAGCAAAAATATCGCAATGATCTGAAAAATATATTTTGGCGATTAAAATAAGCTGACAGCAACTGCGCGGCAGCACGGGTGTGGCTGCCATACGCGCGGCGCGCGGCGCGCGACCGCTGATTCGGACGCGACGGATGCGCACGCGACGCGCTCTCGGAACACAGCTCAGCTAAAATATTGCAATGCTCTAAAAAATATGTTTTAGGAATTAAAATAAGATAACGAGAACTAAGCGGCAGCACGGGTAGTAGCTGCGAGGAAGCGGCGCAAGGCGCGCGGACGCGATGTATGCGGACGCGACGCGCTCGCGGAACACAGCCTACCAAAAATATCGCAATGATCTGAAAAATATATTTTGGCGATTAAAATAAGTTGACAACAACTGCGCGGCAGCACGGGTGTGCTGCCAAACGCGAGGAAGCGGACGCGACTCGCTCTCGGAACACAGCTTAGTGAAGTGTCGTATGATAAATTTTATCTACGTATGTGAAATAATTACCTGTTGATCAAAATAGGCCACACATATACTATAAGCAATTGCTTAAAGAAACCTTGCGACACAATATTAAACGTCGCATTAGTCTTTCATTTCTGAAACTTGAATTTGACGTCTCTGCTCGATGATGATCACTTATTGAATGAATTAATTCAATTTTTAAAAGTTTTGATTCCTTTAATTTGCGGCCCATTCCGTTATATTTGATGTTTATAAATAAACTGAAAAAAAAAACTTAAAGCGGTTTCGCACCTTATTTTTTAAGCATTTTTTCTGCAGCATCTTATAAAAAACTTCTAAATTAAAAAACCAAAAACATTTTAATTGAAATAAAAAATGAATTTTCTGCCCATACAAATTTTTGGGGAGAAAGTTCATTTTATTGGGGAATTTGTTAATTGGGGACTAAGTACTCAGCACCTGGTAAGCATAGTGAACCATTTTTCAAGTCAAAGGCCTTTTCATCCCGGGCAAGACCGGGTAAAAACAGCTAGTGTTTAATATTTTTATATTTTTTACTAATATTTCTGTTTATTTATTTGAAAACGAAATAACGAATTGAATTGCTATTTAATTTTTTTATTTATATAAAAAAGTTTTTTAATAAAAGCAAAATATTTTCACTATTTTATGATTTTTATTTATGTATGACGACATTTCAACCTAAAAATTAAAGTTTTTATCGATTGCATAAACAACACAAAAATGGTTGTCGTTTAGATAACAAAAACAGCTGAGTTTAACAATAGCGAATATCGTTTAAAAATTTTACTGATAATTTTGCTATTTTCTTTTTTTAACGATTCGACTATCGTTAAAAGAAGTTACTGAATTGCGGTACTGAAAAGCTATTAATTTCTCCTGAATGTCAATATTTTTTTTTAAATTTAAAAATTTTTTAAATGTAAACATACGTATTTGGTGTTTTTTTTTTTTGGAATTTTAATTTGTGTTTAACGAATAAAATTTATATATTAAAGATGCAATTGATGTCTTCTAAATTTAAAATTATAATTTCCGACGTTTTGATATGATTTTCTGAAATTCAATTAATTGTAATTTATAATTGGAAATTTTTAATTCCAGTTTTTAGAATTGATATTTCCTAAAATTTGAATGGAAAATTTAAAAAGTGCAATATTGTATTTATGTGAATAATAATGGTTTAGTAATTATAAACAATTGTAAAAATTAGATGTAATCGTAATCAGATATTTTGTAGGTAAAGCAGAATAATAATTCTATATAACTATGTAGAACTGTTTTGAAAGCAAAAAACTCATTGATGAACTCGATAACTCTATTTTGTAAAGACAACAAAAAGTTAATATGCCACACTTATGTTCATATTTGTAAAAGAATAATGAAAAAACATATGAAATAAAAGACCAGCCCGTCTATAGGTACTCTTAACATTGTTCTGTATAATATCTAGTTGAAAATATTGACATTCATGTTAAAATAGAAATAACTATTGCAAAGCTAATTAGAACAAAAATTGTGGCGCCATCTATTGTGGCATAGTCACGCTGAGAAAAATGAAGTGACACTCTGTTAATGCAAAAGAAATGTATTTTCCCCACAACAAAATATTGCAGAATTTTATGTAAATAAAATAATATACCGATTTTTTTCTAAAGGCCTGTATGCAGCTTGCTAAGGAATCAAAAACTTCATATAAAAAACGCTTCAGAAATGCTTAAGGAATTTTTCTGTCAAAAAATTTCTGTTGATAGTCTGCAGCTTTTTAAAAAAGTAGTATTGTTTTTACTACTTTTTTTTGACGTAAATTAAGTTAGGCAACCCAGGCTTTGAGCAGGAATATCAAATTTTTCGTTCTTTCTGAACGGAATTTTGACAGGAGAGGTAAGCATAAATAAAATGTAATATGCTAAAAAAAAATAAAAGTTATTTTTCAGAAAACATGGAAAAAAACGAACAAAATTCGGCAAAGAAAAACAAGAAGCGGATGGGTAATTTTGATACTGAGCTTAAAAAGCGTTTAGCAGGCCAAATAAAGCAGAATTGATTTGTTTTCAATTTCACAATTCTTAATAATTGACAGAAAACAGCTGATTGCTAGCGTTGCACTGAAAGGTACTTTTGTGCTTTTTTTTTCCTTTAAGAAATATATGAAAATTTTCTGTTAAGATTTCTTAACAAGCTGCGTACAGCTCTTAACATGCAGTTGTTATGGGTATATATATATGGAATATATGTATATTATTTGTATTATTTAATATGTTTATGTATGTATATGTAAATATTACACCCAAAAAATACAACATCAAATGTTATTTTTGTGTTTTTCTTTTTATATAAATTTATACATAAATTTTTTTTTGCTAAATTTACATCGTTTTTTTTTTATTAACAACTAGGTATTTTAGCATTATTTGCTTTAAATGTTGGTGAATTTTTACTCCCTTTATATTAACTCGTAGTGTCTGCTTTTCGAAAAAATTTTGGATCGATTTTAACCCCTTTCCCGTGACCCATTCGATCTGAAATTTTGCGGGCAGGCTCGTGGTAATGACAGAAATGATCTAACAAATTTTTTTAGTGATGCCAAAACAATGGAAACTTTTAAATTTTTCTACCAGAGTTAATAAAAAAAATTTACAAAGGGTTAGTTTTAATTATATTATTACCACAACGACCACAAAAACAACAAGTCCAGCTATGACAACAACTCAACATTTAGAATAACAACAAGAAAAATATAGAAACATCATATTTTTCATTTTTTTTGACTTTTTCAGAGATTTCCCTGGACCTGTTCCACTGATTTTAATGGTTTTTGAAATAAAAATCTTCCCATGAGTTTGATGAATCATTCTCACTAAAAATCATGACCCTAGCTATCCTATTGAAGGCGTTATCGTGACAAGAACAACACAGAAAATTATATTTTTTCAAGACTTTTTTTAGTTCTTCATTCAAATCTCGGGCCCTTATCGACCGATTTGGACGATTTTAAATAGCAAACTTTTCAGGATGTTAGTGAATCATTTTTTATGTCAACGAGCACCCTAGCTGCCCGATTGATGCCGTCATCGTGATTTCCACAGACGGACAGACGGACATCGCTATATCAACTCCGGTTATTATAAGGATCACAAATATATACATTTTATGGGGTCCAAATTTTTTTTTCTAATTATTACAAACGGAATGACAAACTTATATATACCCTCTGCACACTGGAGTGGAGGGTATAAAAATAAAAAATTAACCGGTTGAAATAATATATATTAATACATATTTTTCTATTAGCAGATCCCCTGCAGTTGATCACATATATGACGCTTTCTGTTTGATTTTCAAAAAAGTGCCATAAAAAATATTTAATTACTAGATGTTCACACATCTCCCCTGTGATCGGACTCACATGATTTTTTTTTATTCTGAAGCCTACTTCTCCAATTGTCAGATACTTTCAAAATATGTGTGTTAATATTGTCCGTCTGTTAAACTAATGTCAAAGCCTACTTTCTCCAATTGTCCGTTAAACTTAAACTCTATACTATATATGAATATATAAAAATTTACAATATTTAATTATATTATGAATTAAGAATTTGTTAGATTGAAAAAAGCACCTTTTTATTGACTTCAGTACATTTTAGCAATGTTCTATTTTTATTTCTTTATGCATTTAAGGGTTAACTTATAAACATTGTCCATTTTTGCTATTGATAATAAGTATGAATAAAAAAAATTGCACGTGGTTTTGGAACTTGCTTTAAACGAACAAAGCACTTTTAAAACCTCAGTAGCATAAAATGAAACTAAGGCTATTGATAAAATAATACGGTGTAGTTATGAATTTTTAGAAATAAGTATATGCTTTCTTCTGCTCTGCCACGCGCCATCAAAAAAAAAAAAAAAAAAAATCAAAAATTGCATATTAATTACAGTATTAATTGCAATATGTCTAAATTGGACGTCAAAATCTAACAAACTGATAAAATCTTTCATTACAATTCAAACTCATTAGAATTTAATTATTTGTAACGTTGATTTTTATACCCTATACCACTATGTGGTTTGGGTATAATGACTTTGTGCTGCTGTTTGTAACAACCAAAAATATTTGACCCAGACCCATCTTTGATTATACCGATCGAATCAGAATCACTTTTTAAGTTGATTTAACAATGTCCGTCCGTCCGTCCGTCCGTCCGTCCGTCTGTGTGTCCATGTAAAGCTTGTAATCAAACTGGAGGTCGCAAATATGAATATATTTTGAAGAAATTTGGTATTTAATCTTTTATCGGCCATGGGATGAACGCTATTGAAATTGGTGACAATCGGTCCATGTTCAGACATAGCCCCCCATACAAATTACCCCTATGAAATCGACATAAATTGTCATAAGATCCAAATTGTCATAAGATCCAATAGATCTTACTCAAATTGGGTTTGTATGCGTTCATTACATCCATTAATGAGTAGTCCGAAAATGATCCCTTTGGCCCCATAAAGAGCTGCTTCCCGATCTTCACTTAAATCTATCAAAAAAAACAAAAATATTGCACTGATTCTTCTCAAATTTTGTTTGTATATATTTTTGCAAAATACAAGAGACTTTACCAAACATAGCCAATATCGGTCCATTTTTGGACCTAGTCCCCATATAGATATAGCATCCGATATAAACTTTTTCATATCTGCAGCCAAAAAATTAATAAAAATCCAACTCAAATTTGGTTTTTGCTTATTTTCTATGTCCAGTTAGTTGGGCCTAAGAGATAGGGTTTCTAAACGCATGGTATAGGGTATCGTATAGTCGGTCTAGACCGACTATAATTTTCTTACTTGTTCTTTTTGTAAAGGGTTTTTCAACAGGGACGCTACAAAAGTAGAAAGACATGGACAGCAAACGACGCCATATTTCTTGCCGCTCTTTTGACATTTCTCTTCAGTGAGGTTTGCATTTCATGACGGAAAGATATACGAGCCAACAACGAGTCGAAATTCGGAGTCAGTGGCCTCAACGTTAAGAGCGCTACGTCCTATTTATGGTCGTCATAATCGTCCTAGCAGATCAACAATTGAGCGTCTAGTGGAAAAATTTGATTCCACAGGCACAGTACAAAATGTTCCCGTGCCAGTAAGACAAAGAAGAGACCGTAGTGTCGAGAATATTGCTGCCGCTGAGGCTTCAGTTGAAGAAAGCCTAAATGTGTCTCTCACACGTTGTTCTCAAGCGTTGGGCATATCTGTGACGTCGTTGTGGCGAATTTTGCGAAAAGATCTTGGCCTACATCCTTACAAGATCAAATTGACGCAAGAACTGAAGCCGCTTGACCACCAGAAGCGTCGTATGTTCGTGAATAGGGCTGAGCAACAACTTGAAAATGATTCGGATTTTCATCGAAAAATCATCTTTAGCGATGAAGCTCATTTCTGGCTGAATGGCTTCGTCAATAAACAAAATATGCGTTATTGGTCAGACAGCAATCCACACGTACTCCTTGAGTCACCATTGCATCCCGAAAAAATTACGGTTTGGTGCGGTTTATGGGCCGGCGGCGTCATTGGACCGTACTTCTTCCGTGATGATCAAGACCGGCACGTTACTGTGAATGGGAATCGCTACCGTTCAATGATAACCGAATATTTTTGGCCCCAATTGGATGATATGGACTTGGAGGACATGTGGTTCCAACAGGACGGTGCCACAAGCCACACAGCGAATGTCACAATCAATTTATTGGAAACCAAGTTTGGAGAACGTGTTATCTCACGAAATGGTCCAGTCGGTTGGCCGCCTCTTTCGTGCGACTTGACGCCGTTGGACTATTTCCTGTGGGGCTACGTCAAGTCTATGGTCTATGCCAACAAGCCAGCGACGATTGATGAACTTCGTACGAAAATCGAACGTGAAATTGCAGCAGTATCGGCCGATTTATGCTTGAAAACCGTCGAAAATTGGGTTCAGCGTCTGGACTTCTGCAAGCGTGCCCGTGGTGGCCATGCAAAAGAGATCGATTTCCATACATAATGGCATCGAAAGTACCTTCAGAGGAATAAAGAATTTCATTGATATATAAAACCATTTTTGTTTTATTTAAAAAAACTTTTGTAGCGCTCTTATTGAAAAACCCTTTATAATCTTAAATAAAATTCTGCTTAAACCTGTCCAGGCTTGGATTGGTACGATATCTAACTTCATTAATTTTTATAAGACGTCCTAAATTGACGTCTTTCTACACAATTATTGAGCAGCAATCGATTTCTTGATACAAACACAAAATTCAACAATTAATTGATATTAATTTTATTGAAAATATGATTTGTCTTAATTAAATTAGCTTAGTTCTATTAATAACTTATAAAAATTTATTCAAAAATGTATACAAAATATTCAAGTAATAGTTTTGAAGATAACATTCGCATTTGGTAAAGATTTTAGTTAAGTACTGTGTTAAATAAAGCATCTGTGAAGCATCTGGTGGGGAATTTCTAGCTTTTTTGATATTCTTCTCATAACAGATTTTAAGACAGACGATAACTTAAGATTAGCTAGTATTTTGTATGACCATCAATGGTACTTGGGTACTAAACCGGTCATCGTTGCGCAACGATGATATGGAGTTTGTTTCACTTCTCTCACGAGACTCTGAATTTGTAAGTGGTTTCAATTCTTTGCGTGTGCGTAAACGACTGTTACGTAGACTGTATGAGAAGAATATAACTAAACCAATAGCTATCCATATGCTAAATCTTATCCAGGTCATAATATCCAATTTGATCATGAGATAAATGTTGATGAGTAATGAAAATCCGGGAACCCATGGCACAAATGGCACTTTAAATGTTAGCGAGGCCGAGGACACAGGTTGTCGGGATATAATGTACAGATTGATTAATAGTGATAAAATGGTTATACATAGTTGAGTTATGTGAAAGGTCGAAATTTCCGAGAAGTTTTCTTCAAAAGTGGCCAAGACACGCGTCAATAAAATACACTGGAAAACTTAAAAAAAAAATACAGCAATTTTTGTTTATTTATTTAAAATTCCGAACAATTTCTTAACTTACCATATAAAATGATCATAACCGTTACTATTCTGGCCGTCTTTTTGGTGGGTACTCTAGATTTAGTGGTGTTAAAGAGGGTTTTCAAAAGAGCACAGTTGGTTTCATCAGAGTCCATTAACAGTCTACCGTTAGCTAAATTGCGGCTGTCTCTTCTTTCATCACTGTCATAACGCAAAATTAAAACACAGGTCGCTACCATGGAATAGGCCAAAAATGTACCAATAGACATCATATTCATTAACTGCTTCAAATTGAAAATGGCGGCAAAGGCTCCAGTTAGAAAACCGGTCAATAGGGTGCTATTCAAGGGAGTCTTATGTTTCGAACTGATTTCACCCATAAATTTAAACAGCAAACCATCGTTGGCCATGGCATAAACAATACGTGGCAGCGGAAACATGGAACCCATTAGACTCGTGCACATAGCACATATAGCACCTATGGATACTATGTATTTGGCCGCCGTCCAACCATAAATACTAAAGACATGCACCAATGGAGCACTTTCGTCTTGTTGATAGTAGGGCAACATCATGGTTAAAACTGTGGAGATACCAAAGTAGGCTAAAAATACCATGCCTAAGGAGGTGATAACGGCAAAAGGTATAGACTTCTTGGGATTTTTGGCCTCTTCACCGGCCGTGGCTATACAATCGAAACCAATAAAACCATAAAAACATATGGCAGCTCCTCTTATAATGCCCGCAAAGCCATAAGGGGCAAAACCACCATCACCATAACCCTCAGGAACAGACGATTTAGGCAAAGACCAATTGCTGATAGAAACTGAAAAAAGGTTACTCTAGCTAAATAACTTCTTTTAGTAGAGAGTATAAAATATTTACCCTTAAATAAGCCGGCTCCTATAACAAACACCACCACACTGAGATTTAGTAATGTGAAAATAGTATTGACTCTGGTAGATTCTTTGGCGCCCATTGCAATAGCCCAGGCAAATATGATCGTTACACTAAAGGCAAATATATCGGGATATGCATTTAGACCCTCAATATGCATGGGTAAATTGGTGCTTAAAAAATTCTCCATAGCATGACCACAAAGATTATCCAAGTACGCACTCAATCCTTTAACCACACTTGCCGAACCTGGAAATAAACAATTTTTTTTTTCGATTTTATTGATATTTTATAAATATTAGTAAGAATGGACATGAAAATCTTTTTTATAAAACTCATATTTACAATCAAATATAAATCAATCAATTCAATTAAATATTGAACACTCAAAGAACCCAATTATTTCATTTCTTTCTTTTACAAGATAAACTGATACACTCACAAAAAATATTTTTAAGAAATAATAACCAGTGAAATTAGAAAACTAGATATCTTTGATTATAAGTTATTGGTCAGGGAGCGTAATAATTATTCCTTTTTTAATAAAAGTCAGATGATAACAGTTAACCAGACTTAAAAGTCCAAGCTGAAAAATACTTATTATTGTTTTATTCAATATGTGTGTTATTCGACCTTTTTGTTGTAATTTTAATATAAATAATTATTTAAGCTCAAGGTCTGTGTTTTTATAATTTTTTTTTATTTGTTAAAAAAATATTTTTATTTTAAAACGGTCCAAATCAGACTTTAAAGTCCAAATCTGTTCTCGTTTTAGTTTTATCTTTTTTGGTTTTGAAAAAATAAAAATCCGCTGTTATTTTAAAGCTGACTTCTTCGGTCAATTGATTTTAAACGAATGAATTTATTAAAATTAAAATTAACATGGCAAAACAAATTTGACGTGAAAATCAAATATTACTTGAAAATAATTGAGTTGAACAAAAAATATTAAATCAGTAACTGAATACAGTATTGTAAAATAAAACAAATGCAATAAATATTTAGAGACTCAATTAAATCAAAACAATTTCAATGAATAAGATGAATTTAAATTGTAAAACAAAATTATAAAAAAATTAATAATAATTTGTAAATAAATAATAAGCGGCTGCTACAATTTTAATTTTTTCGAACAAAAATAACAGTTATTTTTTTTGTTTTTTTCAGCAAAAATAACTGTTTTTTGATTTTTATTTTTTCGAGCAAAAAACGTTTTTTTATTTTAATTTTCTTGAGCAAAAATAACAGTTATTTTTTGTTTTTATTTTTCGAGAAAAAAATGTTATTTTCTATTTTAATTTTTTTTTGAGCAAAAATAACAGTTAGTTTCTGTTTTTTATTTTTTTGAGCAAAAATAACAGTTATTTTCTGATTTTTATTTTTCGAGCAAAAATAACAGTTATTTTTTGATTTTTATTTTTCGAGCAAAAATAACAGTTATTTTTTGATTTTTATTTTTCGACCAAAAATAACAGTAATTTTTATTATTTTTATTTTTTTGAGCAAAAATAACAGTTATTTTTTGATTTTTTTTTTCGAGCAAAAAATTACAGTTATTTTTTATTTATATTTTTTCAAACAAAGATAACAAATATTGTTTGATTTTTATTTTTAAAAACAAAAATAATAGTTATTTTTATATTTTTACTTTTTCGGGCAAAAATAATTGTTCCTGTTTGATTTTTATTTTTTCGATCAAAAATAACAGTTATTTTTTGATTTGTATTTTTTTGAGCAAAAATAACAGTTATATTTTGATTTTGATTTTTCGAGCAAAAATAACAGTTATTTTTTGATTTTTATTTTTCGTGCAAAAATAACAGTAATTTTTTATTTTTATTTTTTTAAGCAAAAATAACAGTTATTTTTTGATTTTTATTTTTCGAGCAAAAATAACAGTTATTTTTTGATTTTTTTTTTCGAGCAAAAAATTACAGTTATTTTTTATTTATATTTTTTCAAACAAAGATAACAAATATTTTTTGATTTTTATTTTTAAAAACAAAAATAATAGTTATTTTTATATTTTTACTTATTCGGGCAAAAATAATTTTTCCTGTTTGATTTTTATTTTTTCGATCAAAAATAACAGTTATTTTTTGATTTTTATTTTTCGAGCAAAAATAACAGTTATTTTTTGATTTTTATATTTTCTAGAAAAATTAACAGATATTTTTGCTCGAAAAAATAAAAATCAAAAAATATCTGTTAATTTTTCTCGAAAATATAAAAATCAAAAAAAAAAAAAATAATAACTGTTATTTTTGTTTGAAAAAATAAAAATAAAAAAAACTGTTATATATGTTTGCAAAAATAAAATCAAAAAAATTATGTTATTTTTGCTCGAAAAAAATAAAAATAAAAAAATAACTGATATTTTTGCTCAAAAAAATAAAAAACGGAAAAAACCTGTTATTATTGTTTGAAAACAAAAATCAAAAAATCATTGATATTTTTGTTTGAAACAATAAAAATCAAAAAATAGCTGTTATTTTTGTTTGAAAAAATAAAAATCAAAAAATAACTGTTATTTTTGCTCGGAAAAAATAAAAATACAAAAATAACTGATATTTTTGCCCGAAAAAAATAAAAATAAAAAAATAACTATTATTTTTTCTCGAAAAAATAAAAATAAACAAAAACTATTATTTTTGCTCGAAAAAATAATAATAAAAAATAAAAATATAACTGTTATTTTTGTTTGAAAAAATAAAAATCAAAAAATAACTGATGTTTCTGCTTGAAGAAATAAAAATCAGAAAATAACTGTTATTTTTGCTCGAAAAAAATAAAAATAAAAAAATAACTGATATTTTTGCTCAAAAAAATAATAATCGGAAAAATAACTGATATTTTTGTTTGAAAAAATAAAAGTCATAAAATAACTGTTATTTTTGTTTGAAAAAATAAAAATAAAAAAATAACTGATATTTTTGCTCGAAAAAATAAAAATCAAAATTTAAAAAATTAATATATTTTATCATGGACTAGTTCGTAAGGATGAATATGGTCAGTTGAATGAGTTTTTCGACATTTTCTTCTATATGCTTTTTTGTTTTAAAATTTCAAAATAAGTGTTACTTTCGGTCCCTGTTATTGTTTGACTTATAGTTTATTAACAAAATATCTATTTTTTACATTTTTTTTTTTAACTATTCTGTGGGTGTGTGATAAGATTGTGCTGATTCAGAATCATTTGTACGATCATGTTAAGATATTTTAAGGAAACTTGGTTGAACGTTAATTAGCCTAAGATTCAGATAATCGTATGTAGCTTAATCAAAATTGTTAAATGTGTGTAAATGAAATCTATAAATCATTCCCCACCAAACATATATATCTGTGGTCACAAGCGATAACCGCCTAAGTCGACTTAAGAACGATTTGAGTTATGTATGCTGTCATATTCTGCTAAAAAATCTTTATATTTACGTGAAATCCCCATTTCTCTAACACTGCTTTTTAAAAAGATATTAATACAAATATTCTGATTTAAGTCGCAATAAAGCCCCATTTTACATTTATATAAAAAAGCTATATTTTCGCAGTATTTTCGAGTTAGGCGGTTATTGCTTGTGACCGCAGATATTTCGAAATGTTCCTAAATGGTCCTAAATAGAAGAGACTTTACTAAAAATTAAGTTGTACTCGTATTCGAGTTAAGAATATATAAGTGTCCTTCATAAATACGGTCATGATTGGACCATTTTTCGACCTATTCCCCATATAATACTCAAATCCAATATGAATTTTATCATTGCTGTAGGATACAACAGAAATCATATTTAAGTCTAATTTTCTAACAGACCATTTTCGGACGTAAGGCGTTTTGCCGAAACTCAAAGTGTTGGATATTTTTTTTATCAACTTTCTTTATAGTTCTCCTTTATAGAAATTGAAATACACAGTGGGAAAATTTCAAAGCTCACATACGATTATTTCGTATTAAAAAAAATTTTTTTAAATAAATTAAAATTTATATTTTTTTTTTAATTGAAAATCTTTAACTGCCATAACATTTTTCATTAGAATTGAATTTCTCATAAATGGCTCCATCTTCCTTTTTTGTTTAAATATTTAAAAATTATTAATTTAAAAAAAAAATCTATTTCTGAGTCGTCGGCTGGTTATTTAATTTACTAATTTTTAATCTTGACCAATTAATTACTATATTTTATCAGTTAATAATATCAATAAAAATTAATTAAGCGATTTAACGGTTTTCCAACAAAAATATTTTTTTAAGTGTACTTGTGTTTTACTTGAAAAAAAAAACAAGATGTCTGTGTCTCAAATTTAATTTGTAACAATGCTTACCTATCGCGTATTCCAATATCAAATTCCAGCCAATTATGAACGCAATGAACTCTCCAATTGTAACATAACTGTAGATGTAAGCAGAACCGGCACGTGGGACACGCGCTCCAAACTCTGCATAACATAAACCGGCAAATATTGAAGCAATGGCGGCAATTAAGAAACTGAAAATCACAGCTGGACCAGCATATATTTTGGAAACCTGACCAGCTAATACATAGACACCCACACCCAAAGTAGAGCCTATGCCGAGAGTGGTCAAATCGAAGGCTGATAGAACCTTGGCCAATTTAGATTCACTTGAATCTTCTATAGGTTTCTTGCGGCTTAATGTATGGTATATTCGTTTAAAACCGGGAAAGGGCATCCTGTTATTGAATAATAAAACGAATTTGATTAATTACGAATTAATTGCTGTATTTTATGTTTAATATAATTCAGATGATTTCTATTAAATGTCAGCCAACATGCATGTTGTTTCCTGTAGTAGCTGCGTATATTTTTGACGATCACAAGTTTATTTTTACAATTATATTATTAATTGTTTATTGCCAAATAAAAAAAAAAAAAAAAAAAACAAAAAGAAAACATATTGTTTAATTTACACATTCTTGTTAATATGCGAAAAATCCAATAAAAAACCGTGAGTCAGTCAGTAAGTTGTCTAGTACTTTTCAGTTGAAATATGGGCCATATTTGAGTTTTTTTTTATCATATAATTATTGACCAAATTTAATTCAACAATATTACTCCGCTACATTATAAAAACACTCGTGAATTTGATTAATTAGCAATAATTTTACAGTAATATAAAAAGAAAATAAATTTTAATTTTATCAAAAAAAAAAAAACATTTGTTATTCGAAAATTAATTCCATTTAATACTTTGGTTAAGATTTTATACATTGTTTTTTTAACAATTTTAAATTTTTGAAAAAAAGAGTCGTTACCTTGAAAAATTAAATTTATTTACTGTTATGTCTTAATCTTTTCTTGAAAACTTTCTTTAATGCTCAATACAACAAGAACTAAACAAAAATATTTTGGGATTTTCTTTAAATACTATTTATTCATCTCAAAATTTTGTTGAATTTCTTGAAAATACTCTTTACAAGCTTAGCCAGTGTGGTGATGTTGAATTTTAAAAGTGCTTTCAAGTATTTGTGATGAAAGCTTTGCTGAAGTTGTTGAATTCAATTAACACAAGCTTTAATATAACTGTAACAGAAGCTTGTGCTTCATTGTTTTTATACTCTTTCTTTTATTACCATCGTTAGTTCGTGATTTTAGTAAACGCTATCAACACGTGTCGTCCTTATAACAAATAAAAATAAAAATATTTCATTCGTTTCAAGTCGCGTAAATATAAAAAGTTTTTGATATATAATGTTTAAAGTGTATATTTCATGATAATATAATTTTTTTTGCGAAATTATTAAAATAATAAGTGAAATTTGTGTTTTCAATAAAGTAAAATTTGTTTTCAAGAAAATGAAAATGTCCTTTCTCTATAATAGAGAGTGCATGCTGCTCTCATAGTTATATGTAGTTATTGTAAATGCTAGAAATAATGTGTGCAAGAGGTGAAAAAATGAAGTGTGCTATTTATACATAAAAAAAGTTTGAGCAAAAGTTTGTAAAGATCAAATATGAAAAAGTATGAAAAGAAAATGTTAGAATAGTTGGTAAATAATATATAAGGAAAAATATGTATGAATTAACCGCGAGAAGTTTGCATTATCAAGGTATGTTTATCTTCATAATTTATAAAAAATATAAAAATATGTAGAGTATGAAAAATGGAAATCTAAAATAAATTCGAATGATTAATCATGTCTAGTTATCAACTAATGAATAGTTGAGAAATAAGAAAGAATTTTTGACTAATTACAACTTCGTGCAACTAATTACGAACATAATGCTAATATGTAAACTTCAAGCAAATTAAACAAAATGTACTATAATTTTGGTACAATTTGTCCCAATTTAGCTAATTTATGCTAATTCTAGCAAACAAATTTATGTATATTGAGAAAGTTGTGATCCATATTTTTAAATATGATTGATATCAGTGATGCACATACATAATTAAGAACGCATAATAAATTTTAGAGACCTATCTCTCAGGCCCAACTAACTGGATATAGAAAATAAGCATAAACCAAATTTGAGTGGGATTTTTATTATTTTTTTTTTTGGCTGCAGATATGAAAAAGTTCATATCGGATGCTATATCTATATGGGGACTAGGCCCAAAAATGGACAGATCCTGACCATGTTTGGTAAAGTCTCTTGTATTTTGTAAAAATATATACAAACAAAATTTGAAAGGAATCCGTGCAATATTTTTGGTTTTTGATAGATTTAAGTGAAGATCGGGAAGCAGCTCTATATGGGGCCTATGACTAAGAGTTGTCCCATAGGGATGATTTTTGGACTATTGATTAATGGATGTAATATACACATACAAACCCAATTTGACTAAGATTTATGTGATAATTTGGATCTTATGACAATTTATGTTGATTTCATAGGGGTCATTTGTATGGGTGCTAGATCTGAACATGGACCGATTCTCACCAATTTCAATGGCGTTCATCCCATGGCTGATGAAAGCTTATATACCAAATTTCATCAAAATATTTGCGACCTGCAGTTTGATTACTGTAATGGTGCGGCGTTGTTGGAAGATCCGCTTCCGTTTCCCTGAGCCTTTGCTGGTCGCACGTGCTGGCGTAGGGGCCTAGCTCGCCGGATGGGTGGGGTCTTGCTCAGGCCCAGGGAAACCGCACTACAGATTTTCACGTGCGATTTAAAAAAACAACTGTCAAAACAAACGGACGCTAAATGGATGGATGGCCATACTTACCTTGGGAATGGGGACGAGGTGTTCTGCCCCTTTTGCCCTCCCTACCATGTTACCTCGACTCCATCTTACTTGGAGGTAACCCACTGCAATCAAAAGATTTGGTTTGATTAGGTTTCTACATTGGGTTTATAAAAATTTTATTGGACCTTCATTTTAAGGTTATTTAATTTTTAAATTAATTCTAGCAAAAATTTTAACTTTAGAAACATTTAAAATTTTTTTTTTGCCAATTTTTATTTTTAGCAAAATTTTAATCTTAGCAAAAATTTAATTTTTAGGGATATTTTAATTTTAGGAAAAATTCTTATTTATAGCCCAATTTTAATTTTAGGAAAAATTTTAATTAAAACAAAATTTTTAAGTTTAGCAAAATTTAAATTTAGGAAAATTTTAAATTTAGGGAAAATTTTTAAATTTAGGAAAAATTTTTTTTTTAAATTTAGGAAAATTTTTAAAGTTTAGGAAAATTTTAGTTTTATCAATTTGAATTTAGCACTATTTTTGCACAATTTATATTTAGCGCAATTTAATTTAGAAAAATTTTGCTTTTAATATTTTAATTTTAGCTCAATTTGAATTTTAGCACTACAGAATAATAATGATATTTTAAATTAAATAATATTTTAATTTTAACTTTAACCAAAAATTTTCTTTTTAAATATGGTACCATTTGTGAATTTTCTTAAATTTCTATAATTTTTTAAATTTAGGTCAATTTTAAATATTCAATATATAAAATTTTCGGGGATTTTAATTTAGTTTTGATTTTAAATTTTGAAAATTTTTCGTTTTAATTTTAAATATAGAAAAATTTATTTAGTTAGAACACTTTTATTTTCTTAGAAATATATTAATTTCAGTACAATTTTACTTTTATAATTAATTTTAAAATGGTTATTAATATTATAGAAATATACAAAATATTTAATATATTTAAGGTTTACCCACTGAACTGTACTGTACGAAACGTCTCGCTTATGTTGGTTGACCTTTTCTCCTTGATTGTGTTGATATTTTCGCCGTGATGGTTACGAATTTTATTGTGGTTTTTGAATAATTGGTTTATTTTAGATTTCCTTATTTTAAATTGTTTTGTTGTAATGTTAGGCACTGTTATTCCAGTGTGTTTTCTTTTATACAATTTTTGTTATAATTTCAGAGATTAGATTTTAAATATTTTAATATTTGTTTTAATTATAAACTTGTAAAAATGAAAGTTCTTTTTTTATCAACGATTTCTCTTAACTATGAGAAGTTAATGTGTTTTTTTTCTCTTTTATATCACAAACCAAAATTTTAAATTTCTTTTATTCAGAAAAACTATCACACAATTTGCTTCTTTCCAAATCAAAACTTTCAAACTTTCTTCAAACTAAAATTTTTCTTCATTTAATTTTAGGTTTTTCCGTAATCTTTATTCTTTTACAATCAACACTCAACTCCAATCGCCAAAACTTCAATTCCTCGTTTAATTTTCAATTCTTGTTAATCAAGCCAAATCTTCCTCATTCATTCCTCTGCAGATAAAAACCTGTTTATTAAACAAACAAAATCACCAGCAATTCAGTGAGAACATTCATAATTTACTTCAACACAATGAAGAGAAAAAATACGCCATAAAAAAAAATGCCATCAACCTATTACCATATAAGGTGTTGTTTATATGTACATACTTGAACTTGAAAATAATTTCAAGATCAAGGTTATTATTTTTTCTTCTTTCTTATTCTGCCTGTACCAGAAATTCTTCTGCTACAGTGCAGAGCAAAAAAGATCACCGTCACATTACAAGCTTTACATGGACACACAGACGGACGGACGGACGGACATTGTTAAATCGAATCAGAAAGTGATTCCGATTCAATCGGTATAATAAAAGATGGGTCTAGGTCAAATATTTTTGGTAGTTACAAACAGCAGCACAAAGTCATTATACCCAAACCACATAGTGGTATAGGGTATAAAAACAAATATTTGTAAGCTAACTTTTGTTTTTACAACTTGCTATAAATTCTCGATCGGTTTGGCCTACATAAAGACCAACTAATAACAGTAACACCGAATTATTTATAAACCATTGCTTAATGCGTAGCCGTGTGCTTTGGATCATTATCTTGCTGAAATATTCATGTTATCGCCATATTTTCGTCATAATAAAGCATCATTACATTGTTTTGAATTCTAGGATATTGGAACTTGTCTATAATACTTTCGATTTTGTACAGCAGTCGGAATCCGTGTGACGACATTGCACCCCAAAGCATCGTAGAACCTCTTCCATGCTTTGGATTAAATTCTTTCAACTTTGGAACATATTTTGTCCATTAATAGAGACCCTATTAATTTTTTTTTCGAAAAAGTTCTGTGTCCCATTACACAGCGCTCCATAGCAGTACTTTCTAGTACATACTTTCTTTTTTGATTGCCCTCAGACATTACTGGTTCTTTCGGGAATTTTTTCTAAAGACCGAAGCTTCTCGCAATCGTAGTTTTACTGTACTTACAGATAGTTTTGCTTCATTTTCATTAAAGACTGCAACCTGAAACTCATTTGCGTATTTATGCGATTTTTTTCAACTCGCGGACAATTTTTTCATCTCTTAATCCGGCTTCTTTGTTTACGGGTCACCTTCTCTGCAGTCGAATGCTTCTTGAAATATTGCAATATTTCTAACCATGGTTTTATAAACTTTTATAGCTGCTTCGATGGCTCGGGATGTGCTTCCATTCTGATGCATTTGTATAATAATCTTCCGAGTACTGATATCACAAGATTTTTATTTTTTTTTAAATCAACACTCAGGGGTTGCTTCCTATAGATGCAGTGCATTGTGTTGATCTTAGGAAAATAGGTTAAGGAGGAAAGAGGGAGTAGTTCATTTTTTTTTTTTGCAGCGAATCGAACCCACGACCCCCGCATGATAGGCGAGCACGCTACCTCCTCACCTACCGGGGCGCTTAAGTACTGATATCACAAGATTTGTTTTTACCATGTAATCAATTATATAAAGGGTGATTTTTTTAGCTATTATCTTTTTGGCAACACTGGTTTAAACAGCTGACGCACGTTTTGTGTTTTGTTTCATTGTCAAACATCTTCAGTTTGGTCTATAATTTAACCATGAATCATCTTACAAACGAACAACGCTTGCAAGTTATTGAATTTTATTATCAAAATGCGTGCTCTGTTAAGAAATTTCATCGCGCGCTTCTTCCATTTTATGGTCAGTTTAATCGACCCACTGAAGCGGCTATTCGGGCTATTGTGACTAAATTTCGCACCAAATTTACATTGTTGGACATTAAACCACCAACACGCTTACTCAGAGTGCGAAGTGAAGAAAATATCGCAGCTGTATCGGCCAGTGTTAATGATGACCATCAATTATCGATTCGTCGCCGTTCGCAGCAATTGGGCCTCTATTACTCAACAACGTGAAAAATTTTGCGGAAGGATTTAGGTGTGAAGCCTTTCAAAATACAGGTGGTGCAAGAATTGAAGCCGAACGACCTACCGCAACGTAGAATTTTTGGTGAATGGGCTCTTGGAAAGTTGGCCGAAGATCCAGTTTTTTACCGAAAAATTGTGTTCAGCGACGAAGCTCATTTTTGGCTCAATGGGTACGTAAATGAGCAGAATTGTCGATTTTGGAGTGAATATCAGCCAGAAGCAATGCATCCAAAAAAAGTCACAGTTTGATGCGGTTTATGGGCTGGTAGCATCATTGGACCGTACTTCTTCAAAGATGATGCGAATCGTAACGTAACTGTGAATGGTGAGCGCTACCGAGAGATGATATCCAACTTTTTTTTTGCCCAAAATGCAATAGCTTGACTTGCATGACATGTGGATTCAACAAGACGGTGCCACATGCCACACAGCACGCGCAACAATGGACTTATTGAGAGGCGAGTTCGGTGAACATTTTATTTCACGTTCGGGACCGGTCAATTGGCCGCCTAGATCGTGCGATTTAACGCCTTTAGACTATTTTTTGTGGGGCTATGTTAAAGCTCATGTCTATACAGACAATCCCGCTTCAATTGGCGCATTGGAAGACAACATTGAAGCATTTATTCGTGAGATACCGGCCCAAATGTTGGAAAGAGTATGCCAAAATTGGACTAAGAGGATGGACCGTTTGAGGCGCAGTCACGGTCAACATTTGCATGAAATATTCTTCAAACATTAAATTATATGGACCGTACTATCGATTCAAATAAAGATTTCATGCATTTTTCTGAATTTTATGTGTTTTTTTTTTTAAACTTTCCTATAGCTCACCCTTTATAATTTTTAAAATTTTACCGAATTAATAAATATAAAATATAGAAAAATTTATCACAGTTCCTAATTTAGTGCACGATTAATTTATTTCACAAATTTTAAAAAACGGAATTAGCTAAACCGTGTCAAGTTTTAGCATATTATTTCATGAATACTACCCTTAACCCTTTCGCTATTTTGATGCCATATGGCGTCATGACTTTTTGAATACTTTTATTTTTAATTTAACTAGTCTAAAATAACTTTTTTCTATGCAATATTGTAGTCCGATATTTTAGGAACAGTCTTTGTTAAAAAAAAATATACATTTTAACAACTATTGGATGAAAAACTGCAATTTTTAGACTCTACTTCAATATTGTTTTTTTTCTCTTGAAAAAGGTCTTTTTTAAAATACAAGCTTTTACTAAATAACATAAAAAATTAATTAAATTTAATATCCCAAAAGAGGTAGAAAAGTCTCAAATATTACTAGAATTAATACTTGAAATAAAACAAACTGCTAGTAGCTCCGTGGCAATTTTTTTAATTTATGTGATGCCATATGGCATCCATTTTAGTTAACGGTGCTAATGTGCAGTATAAAATAACGGTTGATTTGAACTTGATCTTATATATTAAAAGAATTTATGAAAGCTAAAGTCAGTCCGTCTGGGCGTTATATCCGGCCGATTTCCTTCATTTTTTTTAAATGCAGCAAAAAAGTTAACGTACACCCAAACCTCCATAACTAGAGTTTTAATTAACGTAGGCTGTTGACATAAGTCTAAGAACACTCGGTGGGTCAAGCTCTTTCTTTTGAGCTATTAACTGCTAAAATTCGTTGGGTTTGAGGAAAGTTATGCGTGGACAATCAACTTTACATTATGCAGGAAAAAAGTTAACGTACAGATTAACTGTTTAAATTCGTTGAGTTTGAGGAAAGTTATGCGTGCACAATTAACTTTACATTATGCAACACGAAAGTTAACGTACAGATAATATAATATAATTTTATTAATTTCATTTGCAAGCTGTTTCGCAACGACAACAGTTCATTATGTCGAAGAAGTTTAAGGATTGTGAAATCGAAAAGATTTTGAATGATTTTGATGAATCAGATATTTCTGATTTAGAAGACTCCGACCATTCTGACCTATTAGATGACCTAATCGGTGCCTTAGAAAAAAATAACTCTTTTGTTATAGAAGAGTTGTCTCGACAAAATCTAACTGAAATAAACATAGATAATATGGCAAATAGTGAAGGAAATGAAAGGGAAGAAGAACTAGTAGGAATGGAAGACGAGGAAGGAGTATGGGAGACATTTAAGAAGCTAGACGATTATCGTTGGAAAAAGGACGAGTGGACTGCTCCCGATGCATGTTTCGAAGAATCAATACCCAAAAACAATGTAAAGACTCCTCTAGAATACTTTTTGGAGTATTTTACCGATGAGCTCTTGAACGAAATCGTTGCAGCAACCAATCAAGCATCACTCATAAGCACGGGGACGTCAATAAAACTATCCAATGAAGAGTTAATGCAATTTATTGCATTAGAAATAATGATGGGAACAATTGGTTATCCTCGTCTTGTAATGTATTGGTCGAAAGCAACTGAGATTCCTTCCTTTCGTCAATGTATGACTAGAGCTCGGTTTCATTCTCTGCGCAATAGCTTAAAATTCTCATCGTGTTCAAATAAAAATGACAGACTATTCAAGGTTCGAACGCTTTTAGACTTGTTTTGCAAAAAGATATATTCATTACCGAGAGATGAAAACCTTTGCGTTGACGAAATGATGGTCCCTTTTAAAGGAAAAACAGCATTAAGAAAATATATTCCAAAAAAGCCCATTAAGTGGGGTATGAAAATATTTTGTCTTTGTAGTTCAAAAGGAATCCTTTACGATTTTGAAATTTATGAAGGGAAGAATACAATAATTGGAGAAAAAAAATTTCGATTTTGTTCCGATATTGTCATTCATTTGACAAAAAGAATTCCTGAAAAAAAAACTTTAAAATATTTTTTGACAATTACTTCACAACACTTGCTTTATGGGCCACAGGAACTATAGGAAGTAACAGAATGGGTAAAGTGCCGCTTCAAACCGAGAAAGACCTTAAAAAGTTTGGACGAGGTAGTTCTGACTTTCGCATTGAAAGAAACGAAAATATTTTTATAGTAAGGTGGCTTGACGGTGGCTCTGTACAACTTGTATCGACGATTTACGGCGCAGAAAATGTTAATTTTGTTTCACGTTTTTGTGCTATAGAAAAAAAGAAAATCGAAATTTCACAACCACAACTTATTGGGATCTACAACCAAAATATGGGCGGTGTAGATAAAATGGACTTTCTACTTTCACTTTACCGGATTTCAATCAGATCAAAAAAATGAACGCTGAAAATTTTTGACCATTTTATTGATCTTGCCATATGCAACTCATGGCTGGAGTACAAGATTGATTGCGCAAAAAACTAAATAAAAACTCAAGATTGCATGGATCTTTTGGCATTTCGAAATGATATATCTGACGCACTTCTAACATTTTCAACTCAGAAAAATTGGTATACGAAAACGTGGGCGCCCAAAAGCATCAGAAAATGAAAACAGTCCTACAACTTCGGGAACAAGTACTCCCACTACATCCAAAAAGAAATACGAAATAGCTCCACCTGTCTCCCTGAGATATGATGGTCTCCATCATTGGCCGGAGTATACAGCGGAAAAAGTTAGATGCAAGAAAGAAAATTGAACAGCGTATTGCAGATATAAGTGTGCAAAATGCAACGTTCATTTGTGCATACCAAACGCCACACGAAATTGCTTCACATCTTACCATAACAGCAAGAATTAAGTGATATTTAAAAAGATTTTTGCTTTCTGAATATTGGACATGCACAATTTTATCAACTTAAATTTATTTCTAATTTAATTTTTTTTTGCAGGTTCTAATTTCTCCTTTTTTGCAGTATTTTATTTTATTTTTGAAATTAATATTTTTTTAATTAATTATTAAATGAATTATGAATTATTATTATTTATTTATTTTATGTATTTAAATTTGGTAATCACATATTATTATTAAACATGAATTAAACATACATATATACATAAATAAAACATCAAATAAAAAAAACTGATATTCTTTTTATTATACACCAGATAGTACAAATGATGCCATATGGCATCATTCTAAAAAACCACTTTGGAATTTTTTTTTTTAATGGTTTTATGTTATTATTACAAGTATTAAGGACTAATAAATAACAAAAACGGATTTTTAAAGTCTGAATATAAAAAGATGTACCGAAAGGGTTAATATAACAATTTAATTATTGGATACTACTATTCCTAATAAGTTGCACGTAGCTGTATATTTTTATTAAAAGTAAAAAATGTATCGTGTCTAGTTAAAAATTAATGGTTCGTTGAGAAATGAACAAGAATTTTGCAATAATTATATACCAAATAATATATATATTCCTAAGATATTCAAAATATTGGTTAATTTTTATAATTTCCAGTTTTTCAAGTTATTTTCTTCCTCTATTACTGGACAATTGTAATTTGTTTCTTCGTTTCTTAAATATACAGCAGATTTGTACAATAAAATAAAGCACAATACCAGCAACGATATTGTTTGATTTTTGTTTTTACTAGTACAAACAACGTAAAAATTGCCTTGTGCCTTGCATACAAAAAAGTTTTCCCTGTATTTTTTTAAACTTTTTTAATACTATTCTTTTTCGAAATTGTGTTGAATTTCTTCATGAAAATAAATTTTCTCAAGCTTAGCCAGTTTGGTGAAGTTGAATTGTATAAGTATTGGGGTAAAAGCTTTGCTAAAACTGTTGAATAAAATTAACACAAGCTTTAACTTAAAAGCCATTAACTTTAACATAACATAACTTGAACATTAACAGAATTTTGTTTAGCTTCTCTGTTATTATACAGTCCTTTTATTCTCATTGGTTCTTGATTTAGTAAACGCTATAAACTTGTGATTATAAATAACATATCTTTGGTTTCTAGTCGCAGCGTAAATATAAAAAGTTCATAATATGTAAAATTTGAAGATCGTATTTCATGATATATTTCTTTTTTACGAAATATATAAAAATAATAAGTGAAATTTGTATTTAAAATGAGGTAAAATTTGTTATTTGTTTGTTTTTAAAGTTGATATATGCAAAAGTAATGAAAGGAAGCGTTAGAAATTTTGGTATATAATATGTAAGGTAAAATATGTAAGAATTGACGTTGAAAAGTCTAAATAATTAAAATATGTTTATCTTCATAATTTATGCAATGAAAATACCATATTTATATTAAAAATATCAAGGAAATAGAAACAGAACTGTAACAGTTTCATTAAGCACTTGTCAAAAAGGAAATCTAAAATCAATGATGAATCATTGAGAATTAAACAAGAATTTTGCACTAATTATACAATAAAAAAAAAAAAATTCCTAAGATTTGTCCAACATATTGGATAATTTTTATAATTTCCGTGTTTTAATGTTATTGGTTGTATTTTGGATTTAATAAATCTAATTTTTGTTAATAGAAATTTAAAATATATGGCGCTAAAGAAATTTAAAAAAAAATATTTAAAACAGATGGTTCATAAAATGTTAAAAAATAAGGAAATTACTAACAAACTTAGAAAAACTATGGCGCACTTTGAAGATTAAAAATTGTGTATGCCTAGACAAATAAATTCTACCTTTTTAAATTAATAAGACCACTTTGTAAGAAAATGTTTATATCCAAACGATTAGAAAATTCGACTATTATCGTCCTTTATTATTGGACAACGTCACTTTGCTTTGTCAATTCCATATAAAGCAGTTTTGTACACAAAATAAGCGTGCTCACAAACCATATATGCCGGTTATGAATAAGCGCCATCTGCCATACAAAGCAACAACAACGTCATAATTACCTACCGTAAACAAAAACTTAATGCTTTTATAACATCTCTGTGTTTAAATTCTATTATTATTTGTTCGCGTTTTTAATAAACGCTATAAACATCTATTGTCGTAATAACAAATATAAATAAAGTCATTTCACTGGCTTCTAGTGAAATAAATATAAAAAAAAAGTTCTTAAAATATAAATTTGAAGTTTATATTTCATGATAATATAAGAGTTTTTACGGAATATGTATATAAAAATAATAAATGATAATTGTGTTTTAAATAATGTAAAATTTGTTTGCAAGAAAATGGCAATATCATTTGTTGTTATAGTAAAAAGTCTCACTCATAGAGAGTGCACACCGCTCTCATCGATATTGTTATTGTAAATGCTACAAATAATGTGTGCAACAAGTGAAAGGTTGAAAAATTAAATTTGTGATATATGAAAATAAAACGTCTGTAAAGTGTGTTTAAAAAAATTGGTAAATAATATCTATGGCAAAATATGTTTGAATTGATGATGAAAGGTCTAAATAGTCAAGGTACACATGTTTATATTTATAATTTGCATACATTTTATTACATATTTTTTATAACTCAAATCGGTAGTACGAAAGAGTCAACAATATACCAAAATTAAAATTGTAAAATTTTAAACACGTTTATTTCCAAACCAAATTTTACGATTACTGGAGTTATATTTTGTTAACGGATTATCATAATTTTTTTTTGTTTGAAAACTGTTAGAATTAAGTTATAATACGAATTAAAAATATTTAGTTTTTAATACCCTACATACCTCAGTATATATAGGTTTGTCATTCCGTTTGTAACGCATCGAAATAAATTCCGGAGACCCCAAAACCATACATTTGCGTTATCATTATAACAAGCGAAGTTGATTTAGTGATGACCTCCTGTCTGTGGAAATAACGATCACTCCGTCAATATCTAAGCTAGACCGTTCACTTTTATCAAAAATCGTTAACTAACATCCCAAAGAAGTTGCTATTAAAAATCGTCAAAATCGGTAAAAGAGGTCACGAGTTATAAATGGAACTTTGAAAAATTCTTGAAAAAATAAAATTTTTCAGTGTGTTTGTTGTTTTTCTTATGATATGTTGTATATGTTTTAATTCTTCTTATTGTTGAAGTCATTGCAGTTGTGTGTATATTTATACCACATGTGTAACATTGGCCTAAGCAAGAATTACCACATATTTTTTTATCGTTAAAGTTAAAAATTAAAAATTAGTAAATATAAAAAATTGAAAACTAATAAAAAATAAAAAATTAAAAATTAATAAAAATAAAAAATTAAAAATTAAAAATTAAAAATCAAAAATTAAAAATGAAAAATTAAAAACTAAAAAATAAAAATTAAAAATTAAAATTTAAAAATTAAAAAATAAAAATTAAAAATTAAAAATTAAAAATTAAAAATTAAAAATTAAAAATTAAAAATTAAAAATTAAAAATTAAAAATAAAAAATAAAAAATAATAAATAAAAAATTAAAAATTAAAAATTAAAGATCAAAAATCAAAAATTAAAAATGAAAAATTAAAAACTAAAAAATAAAAATTAAAAATTCAAAATTAAAAATTAATAATTAAAAATTAAAAACTAAAAACTAAAAAATAAAAATTAAAAATTAAAAATTAAAAATTAAAAATTAAAAATTAAAAATCAAAAATTAAAAATGAAAAATGAAAAATTAAAAATGAAAAATTAAAAATTAAGAATTAAAAATTAAAAATTAAAAATTAAAAATTAAAAATTAAAAACTAAAAATTAAAAATAAAAAATTAAAAATTAAAAATTAAAAATTAAAAATTAAAAATAAAAAATTAAAAATTAAAAATTAAAAATTAAAAATTAAAAATTAAAAATTAAAAATTAAAAATTAAAAATTAAAAATTAAAAATTAAAAATTAAAAATTAAAAATTAAAAATTAAAAATTAAAAATTAAAAATTAAAAATTAAAAATTAAAAATTAAAAATTAAAAATTAAAAATTAAAAATTAAAAATTAAAAATTAAAAATTAAAAATTAAAAATTAAAAATTAAAAATTAAAAATTAAAAATTAAAAATTAAAAATTAAAAATTAAAAATTAAAAATTAAAAATTAAAAATTAAAAATTAAAAATTAAAAATTAAAAATTAAAAATTAAAAATTAAAAATTAAAAATTAAAAATTAAAAATTAAAAATTAAAAATTAAAAATTAAAAATTAAAAATTAAAAATTAAAAATTAAAAATTAAAAATTAAAAATTAAAAATTAAAAATTAAAAATTAAAAATTAAAAATTAAAAATTAAAAATTAAAAATTAAAAATTAAAAATTAAAAATTAAGAATTAAGAATTAAAAATTAAGAATTAAAAATTAAAAATTAAAAATTAAAAAATAAAAATTAAAAATTAAAAATTAAAAATTAAAAATTAAAAATTAAAAATTACAAATTACAAATTACAAATTAAAAATTAAAAATTAAAAATTAAAAATTAAAAATTAAAAATTAAAAATTAAAAATTAAAAATTAAAAATTAAACATAAAAATTTAAAATTTAAAATTTAAAATTAAAAATTAAAAATTAAAAATTAAAAATTAAAAATTAAAAATTAAAAATTAAAAATTAAAAATTAAAAACTAAAAATTAAAAATTAAAAATTAAAAATTAAAAATTAAAAATTAAAAATTAAAAATTAAAAATTAAAAATTAAAAATTAAAAATTAAAAATTAAAAATTAAAAATTAAAAATTAAAAATTAAAAATTAAAAATTAAAAATTAAAAATTAAAAATTAAAAATTAAAAATTAAAAATTAAAAATTAAAAATTAAAAATTAAAAATTAAAAATTAAAAATTAAAAATTAAAAATTAAAAATTAAAAATTAAAAATTAAAAATTAAAAATTAAAAATTAAAAATTAAAAATTAAAAATTAAAAATTAAAAATTAAAAATTAAAAATTAAAAATAAAAATTTAAAATTAAAAATTAAAAATTAAAAATTAAAAATTAAAAATTAAAAATAAAAAATTAAAAATTAAAAATTAAAAATTAAAAATTAAAAATTAAAAATTAAAAATTAAAAATTAAAAATTAAAAATTAAAAATTAAAAATTAAAAATTAAAAATTAAAACTTAAAAATTAAAAATTAAAAATTAAAAATTAAAAATTAAAACTTAAAAATTAAAAATTAAAAATTAAAAATTAAAAATTAAAAATTAAAAATTAAAAATTAAAAATTAAAAATTAAAAATTAAAAATTAAAAATTAAAAATTAAAAATTAAAAATTAAAAATTAAAAATTAAAAATTAAAAATTAAAAATTAAAAATTAAAAATTAAGAATTAAGAATTAAAAATTAAGAATTAAAAATTAAAAATTAAAAATTAAAAATTAAAAAATAAAAATTAAAAATTACAAATTAAAAATTAAAAATTAAAAATTAAAAAATAAAAATTACAAATTAAAAATTAAAATTAAAAATTAAAAATTAAAACTTAAAAATTAAAAATTAAACATAAAAATTTAAAATTAAAACTTAAAATAAAAATTAAAAACTTTAGTTTCATTCTTTAGTTTCCTACCTGTTTTTATTATTTTTATTTTTTTTATTAAACAAAATTATGTAAGCCAAGCCAAGAATCATTCGAATTTTTTTTTAATTATCTTATGACTTCTAAGGTCTCAAACTTTGGGTATTATTATGATGCCCGCTGCGTTGCATATTGAATTTGATTGGTGGTCTATGAAGTACTTAGGGGTTTTCTACTCTAGCAGAAGAAAAATAATGAAATTGTTTTTTATAATAAAAATTGACCAACAAGAAAACCAATTAACTTTAAATTTAATTGGTATTCGGATTTAATATTTCAGTATCGGCAACAGTATCAAAGAGGTAGCCGTACCCAATATGGGGTGGAGGGTATCAAAAATTCGGCACAGCCGAATTTAACACTCTTACTTGTTTTTTATTTATTTATAGAAAACCAACTCTTTCAAATAATATTTTAAAAAATCACTTTGCTTTATATTGAAGCAAATTTTACTGGCTTTCAAATAATAAAAAAAAAAAATAACAAAAACAAGTGAGAAAATTATAGTCGGTCTAGACCACTAGAGACTCTATCTCTTCGGTCCAACAAATTGGATATTGAAAATAAACATAAACCAAATTTGAGTGGCATTGTTATTAATTTTTTTGGCTGCAGATATGAAAAAGTTCATATCGGATGCTATATTTATATGGGGACTTGGTCGAAAAATGGACCGGTCCTGATCATATTTGGTAGTCACTTATATTTTGAAAAAATATATACAAACCAAATTTGAGAAAAATCAGTTTTTTGATAAATTTAAGTGAAAATCGGGAATGCTGAAAGAGACAAACTAAATATTAATCTGTATTTTTCAAAAGGAATTTACGATTTAAATAAGGTCAAAGTAAACAACTAAAAGTATTAAGTGCGGCTGTGCCCTATCTTTGATATTCTCCACTCGCGTTCTAAACACAATACTATGACAAAAATTGTCAACATTTAGAGACAAAAAGAGGCTAGGTTCCAAATTATAATAGCTAGAATTATGTTTAAAATTAATTTGATAATTAAAAACAATTTTAGGTATTTTCGTGCTTTTTAATTGAAAGCAATTACTAAATTCATACCATTACATTTTTGGTTGTTTTTTTTATTAGCGAGGCATACACATTTTTTTGCTTGTTGTTATTTTTTCTTTGTTGATGTGAACGTTCGAAGTATCTTTACATTTTCATATGTAATTCCTCACATATTCCGTCTAGAGCCTCCAAATTCAACACTAAACTGCTGCAGATTATGACCAACATTTTAAGCCTAAGGAGTGTGAGTCAGTCGACCTATTGCGGACAGGAGAATGTTTTCAACAGAGAGACAAATAGACAGACAGGCGGACTTCGCCAGATCGACTTTTACTTTTATACCGATCAAAAATATATACAGTTTATGGAGTCGGAAAATAAAGAATAATATTTCAAAACGATATTCAAAACCACTTTAAACGTATGAATGGAAAAAAATTTTCAACCCATATAAAACAGGGGTTTAGTTCTAGTTTTCTTTCGCAACAAGTTTCTAAAGCTAAACATTCAAATGAATACATGAAAATTGTTACAAAAAAGTGGTGTTTTAAATTTAGTGTAATAGTAAAAAAGTCATAAAATCCTTAAATTTTATAGCAAGAATTAAACAATTTTTAAATATTCATTATGAATTTTTAAAAACTTTGTATATATTTTATTTACAAAAATTTTTTTTTAAGTTTTTAAATTTACACAAAAAACAAATCTCTACCTGGATAAATGTAGGAGCGGTTTTAAATTACTTGGCAATTTTTTATCGGGCCACATTTAAGCCAACCAGAGATTGCGATAAAATGTAATTATAACTTTCTTATTGGTGTTTAATATTAACTATTTATGCCAGTTTAAAAATGAAGCAAACATTTTCAAAAATATTTAAAAATTAATTTTTCTTTAAAGTTTAATAAACGCTTCTATAAATATGTTACTCACAACAAGTATTGTTCAAATTTCGAATACCAAATAAGAAATACTTATAGTTTGTCAGAATTTAGTTCACGAAAAAATTTATATTAAGAACTATTTCGTAGCATATATTAAAAAAGTAGAATTTACAGTGCAGCAATAAACATTTTAATTCGTGAATTATTAAACAAATAACCCATGTGCCTTCCATGATTTAGTTTAAACTAGTATAGCCCAGCACTCGGAATCCGAGTGCAAATTCTTGGAAAATTAATTTTTTCATAAAATTGTTTTCCTTCAATGTTTTTTAACCTATATATACATATATAAAATTTATGAATATTTAGAGGAGCCTAAAGGTATGCTAATCAATTTTTAGCAATTCACAATTCAACACTGGGCGTGTGATATACTATTTCAATCATTCACATTAACAGGGTGTAACAAAATATCATAAATATTTTATTTAATTTAATTTAATATATTTTTACAATATATTATACCTAAATTTTATCATTCTCCGCTTCTTTTCCAATATAAACTATAACTATGCCAAATTTCACACTCCTTCGTTCCTGCAATTTGCTTAAAAAGGGAATAAATAATTTTCCTTCATGTATTAATATATAGATATGATCACTAATTTCAATATACATATGTATGTATGTATATAAAAAATGTCATATTTTGCACTTGTCATGGAATATTTTAATATAGCGTAATTTCAATATATCAAAAGCATGTGCTATATTTTTCGGATTGAAGGTATTCTCTTCAAAAAATGACTTTAAGATTTTTTGTAAATATGAGGAAAAACTGTATTCCAATTAGTACTGAATTTATTCAGAGATTGCAAAAAATCAAAAATTTCAGTAATAGCAGAACAATATTTTTTTGGTTTGAAATTTATATCAAAGATGAGGAATACATTGGCATGCCACAAACTTATTTTTATCAAAATCAGAGTTAGCATGTTTTTATGTTTTTATTTGTTCTTAAAATATTTCTTTCGGTAGACGTAATTTAATATTTTTCGATAGTATTTATGCAAATAATGAAATTTAATACATCTCAGATTTCCTATTCAACAAAATAACAAATAAAATTATTTGCATTATAAAAAATTTAATATTATTTATACAGTGGGTGACAATACATTAAATTCAGAATTTGCCAATTTTGTTTTTTAATAATTTCGGGTTCAGTCCTAAAAAATTAGTCTATGGTGTGTTCTCTATCTAAAGATAACAAATTTATTACAAAAAATACAATTACAACAAGTAAGAAAATTATAGTCAGTCTAGACCGACTATACGATACACTATACCATGCGTTTGGAAACCCTATCTCTTAGGCCCAACTAACTGGACATAGAAAATAAGCAAAAACCAAATTTGAGTGGGATTTTTATTAATTTTTTTGGCTGCAGATATGAAAAAGTTCATATCGGATGATATATCTATATGGGGACTAGGTCCAAAAATGGACCGATCCTGACCATGGTTGGTAACGTCTCTTGTATTTTGCAAAAACATATACAAACAAAATTTGAGAAGAATCAGTGGAATATTTTTGTATCTTAATAGATTTAAGTGAATATCGGGAAGCAGCTCTGTATGGGGCCAAAGGGATCATTTTTGGACTACTCATTAATGGATGTAATGAACGCATACAAACCCAATTTGAGTAAGATCTATATGACAATTTGGATCTTATGGCAATTTATGTCGATTTCATAGGGTAATTTGTATGGGGGCTAGGTCTGAACATGGACCGAATTTCACCAATTTCAACAGCGTTCATCCCATGGCCGATAAAAGCTTATATACCAAATTTCATCAAAATATATTCATATTTGCGACCTGCAGTATGATTACAATGTTTACATGGACACACAGACGGACGGACGGACGGACGGACGGACGGATATTGTTCAATCAACACAAAAAGTGATTCTGATTCGATCGGTACAATTAAAGATGGGTCTGGGTCAAATATTTTTGGTTGTTACAAACAGCAGCACAAAGTCATTATACCCAAACCACATAGTGGTATAGGGTATAAAAATAAATGAACGAATATAAAGTATTTTTTTTATTGATGCCAAAACAATAGAAAAACATTTCAACTTCTAAACCAGAGTTCATTAAAACAATAAAAACCTTAACCGTTATTTAAATAGTTATAGTTTCTAAAGTTTTCTTTCAACCGTTTTTAAAATACAATTGTATTTTTCAATGTTTTAGTCTTATAACTAGCAGATCCCAGCCCTCGAAATTGTAGGAAATTTTATTTTTTCATTTAATAAATTATTTTCAAGGCTCTAAAGGTCTGCTAACCAATTTTAGCCAATTTACAATTCAATACCTTTTAAATATCGATTTGCATAATTGGTTTAAATTCAACACAATTATTATTGTGAATGGTTTATATCCAAAATTATTTTTCAATTCAACACAATTATTATTGGAAATGAAGAACATACTAACAAACACATTAACAAATTTAATAAACACACACGTAGCATTGTATGTAAGTATATGTTAGTAGCAACTTTAAATGCAGTTGACTCAAAAAAAAAAAAAAATTTTTGTAAAAATTTAAATATCTTAAAATTTGGTGGACAGCTAAAAAGAAATTCCTTTCAAATAAGATACGTTTAGTCAAAATCGGGAGAAAACTTTGGAAGAAATCATCGATCACAAGAAATCGTCTTACCTATTAATTTATAGATTAATAATTATAAAATAATAGCAAAGATAATTTTATTGGTGAATAAATGAATAAAACCATAGTTTTAAAAAGTATAAAGATATGTATATCGGGAAAGAGGTATGTACGTACGGTGACAACTCAGGGCTTAGGCGCCGTAAAACGAGTCAAAGACAAGACAATTTAATGGCTACAAACTAATGCATTTAGTATTTGGGACTGGCCAGCCCAATCACCAGATTGCAGTCCCATAAAAACGTATGGGACAAGATATTACACAAAGGAGACAGATGTCATAGAGGCTGGTAATTCAGAGTGGCAAAAAATTTCAATGGATATCATCAACAATTCAATTCACTCCTTACCGAACAAAATATTGAAACCATAAATAGAGGGAAAGTTTTCAATTATTGTATATTAAAGGTTTCCAATATTTTGTCACAGGCTTAAAAATTAATACTTTAGGTTATGTTATGTTAATATTTTTTTCTTTTTTAAATAAATAATACAAAACATTTTTAAAATAATGAAAGTGTTTTTAATTTTATGGTATTGACCGTTCAAGTCATCAAAAATATATTTTGTTAAAAGTTTCCACTGTATTGTCACACACTATATATATATATATATATATATATATATATATATATATAACATATTTTCATAGTGAATAAACCAATACAGATATATTCAAAATATTTTGAATTACTTCTAAGCTTATTGACATTTTCCGGGGTGTTCAGGGTAATGAGAAATTTCACTAAAAGTTCGTCACTGAACTTTTAATATTTTACTACATCACATTGTGAGATACACACTTTTATATTTATGCTTTAAAATTAATAATATATGTGAATCTGTAGTTGCCAAGTACGTTTGTTATATGAAGTTGGGCGAACAATAAAAAAATCAATTAAATAAATAAATAAAGAATCTACACGCAAACAATTAGTATTCTGTTGCTGTGTTATATGTATGAACTTAAAATTACATAAATTAGTAACAAAAGTTATTTTTACTTTTTAAACGGATTTTAACAACATTTTTTAGATAAATTTTTTTTAAAGAAATAGGCCATGGTCAATAATTTTAAGCATTTCTTTTATAGCAAACTCACCCAATACTGTATAAAAAATCTTCCATCTTTTTTTTTTTTTTTTTGAGATCACAGTTTATACAAGTAAAATTTTCTATTTTCTTAAAATAATTTAGTAATTTTTTTCTGATTTTGCCATTGATGTTGTTATAAAACACGCGTCATTATATACCGGCAATTGTATTGGAATTTACTTAGCAACGTATGTACGTATGTCTTTACGTTACTTGAATATGCTTAAAACTATTTGGTATCTTGTAAATACACGTTTTATTTTTGACAGCTGATGTTGGTATAGCGGGAGATTTTGTGGCTAAAGAGCACTAAAGAGGTATTTTATGTACAAGCAAGAGTGGAATTGCAAAAGAATAGAGCGTATTAAGAGTTGCCATTTATGTGGTGTACTGGGATTTTAATCGAGTGTTACAATTAATAGTTTGTAAATACAAATTTATTCAACTTTTATATTTCAAAAATATGAAAAAAGTTAATTTTTTTAAACAAAATCGTTATAGGTTTTTTCTATTTTCTTATTTAAAATTAATTTTTCACTGTTTTTGAAGCCATTACTCAAACAGAGAGTTTATATATTTTTATTACTATAGTCATGGCAACCCTTTATGGTATCTAGTTCTCTTAAGGGTTGCTTTTATTTTTGCTAATTTTCTTATAATACTCTTTTGAAAAATTAAAATACCTTAATATCTTCGCTCAAATGATTTATATTTTGCATTTATTGCATCAGAATACTTAAATTTCTTAAGAAATATGAGAAAGTAGTTGCCACATGAGTTAAATATAATTTTTGTATAATAGGGTTAAAAAATTTATAAAATTGGGACTGAAAAATTAATTGGTTTTCAAAAATTGTCTCAATTTTTATTTTAAATGTTCAGAATTCTGAAAAAATATAAGAAAAATTGTAGAAATGAAATTCTTTACTAATGGATTTAAAAAATTTTAATTTAGTTCAATAAATAATAAAATTTATTAAAAGAGAAGAGAAACACTTTGTAAAAGTGGTAGAAATAATTTCTACCAAAATCTTCATTATTAATGGATTCTGTCGAAAGGGAATGTTCTGCTGCTTCAGGATTTTTATACTCTATACCACTATGTGGTTTGGGTATAATGACTTTGTGCTGCTGTTTGTAACTTATAAAAATATTTGCCCTAGACCCATCTTTTATTATACCGATCTAATCAGAATCACTAACTGATTCGATTTAACGATGTCCGTCCGTCCGTCTGTGTGTCCATGTAAACCTTGTAACCAAACTGCAGGTCGCAAATATGAATATATTTTGATGAAATTCGGTGTATAAGCTTTTATCGGCTATAGGATGAACGCTATTGAAATTCGTGAGAATCGGTCCATGTTCAGACCTAGCCCCCATACAAATGACCCTTATGAAATCGACATAAATTGCCATTAGATCCAAATTGTCACAGATCTTACTCAAATTGGGTTTGTATACGTTTGTTACATCCATTAATGTGTAGTCCAAAAATGATCCCTTTGGGACAACTCTTAGTCATAGGCCCCATATAGAGCTGCTTCCCGGTCTTCACTTAAATCTATCAAAAAACAAAAATATTGCACTGATTCTTTTCAAATTTTGTTTGTATTTATTTTTGCAAAATACAAGAGACTACCATACATAGTCAGGATCGGTCCACTTTTGGGCCTCGTCCCCATAAAGATATAGCATCCGATATGAAATTTTTCATATCTGCAGCCTAAAAAATTAATAAAAATCCTACTCAAATTTGGTTTATGCTTATTTTCTATGTCCAGTTAGTTGGGCCTATGAGACCTAAACGCATGGTATAGGGTATCATATAGTCGGTCTAGACTGAGTATAATTTTCTTACTTGTTTTTATTATGATTATTATTATTATTATTATTATTATTATTATTATTATTATTATTATTATTATTATTATTATTATTATTATTATTATTATTATTATTATTATTATTATTATTATTATTATTATTATTATTATTATTATTATTATTATTATTATTATTATTATTATTATTATTATTATTATTATTATTATTATTATTATTATTATTATTATTATTATTATTATTATTATTATTATTATTATTATTATTATTATTATTATTATTATTATTATTATTATTATTATTATTATTATTATTATTATTATTATTATTATTATTATTATTATTATTATTATTATTATTATTATTATTATTATTATTATTATTATTATTATTATTATTATTATTTATTATTATTATTATTATTATTATTATTATTATTATTATTATTATTATTATTATTATTATTATTATTATTATTATTTATTATTATTATTATTATTATTATTATTATTATTATTATTATTATTATTATTATTATTATTATTATTATTATTTATTATTATTATTATTATTATTATTTTCAGAAAATCATATATTATAAAATCAATTACTATATATTAAAGAGAGTTGGTTAAAGCTAACTTACATCTATAATAGTCATTTTAATTTCTTAATACCCATATAAATTAATAATGAATTATTAGGGAAGAAAAATTTTTTATGATCAAAACCTTCATTAAAGTATTTATGGAATAGGGAAGTATACCAATAAAATAAGTAGAATTAGATACGAGTATGTATGTATATCCAAATCGCATCTATAGCAGTTTACTACTAAAAAATAAAAATGGCGAAAGTCTAAATCTATAGGCTAGGCGATTTCTTGTGAGCGATGTTTTGTTCTACCGTTTTATCCCGATTTTGATCAAACGTATATTATTTGAAGGAGAGATATCAAAACTTCTTCACCCATTTGTATAGAAATTGGTCAATATTAGTCGAGTAGTACTATACCGACGCCATCATTTTGGTCGGAACGGTTTACATTTTTGCTGTGTAAACATCTACGCGCAGGGGGGTAAATTTCTATTTCACAATACAATCGCAAAAAAATTAAAAATTAAAAATAAAGAATAAAAAATGAAAAACAAAAAATTAAAAAGAAAAATAAAAAATTAAAAATGAGAAATAAAAATAAAAAATAAAAAATAAAAATTAAAAATAAAAAAATTAAACATGAGAAATGAAACGCGAAAAAATAAAAATGAAAAAGAAAAAAATTAAAAATAAAAAATGGAAAATAAAAAATGGAAATAAAAAATGAAAAATAACAAATGAAAATAAATGAAAAATAAAGAATGAGTAATAAAAAACAAAAAATTGAAAATGAAAAATGGAAAATGAAAAATAAAAAATTAAAAATTAAAAATAAAAAACAAAAAATGAAAATGAAAAATGGAAAGTGAAAAATAAAAAATTAAAAATTAAAAATAAAAAACAAAAAATGAAAAACGAAAAATTAAAAATGAAAAATAAGAAATTAAAAATGAGAAATAAAAAATGAAAAATAAAAAATTAAAAAAAAAAAATTAAAAATGAGAAATGAAACACGAAAAACGGAAGATGAAAAATAAAAAATGAAAAAAAAATGAAAAAGAAAAAATATAAAATGAAAAATTAAAAATAAAAAATGGAAAATAAAAAATTAAAAATATCAAATGAAAAATGAAAATAAATGAAAAATAAAAATGAATAATAAAAAACGAAAAATTGAAAATGAAAAATAAAAAATGACAAAAAAAAATTAACAAGTAAGAGTGTTAAATTCGGCTGTGCCGAATCTTTGATACCCTCCACCTCGGTTTGAGTATTGATGATAAATGTAAACAAAATGTAGGAAAAATATGCATGCATTTCCTATATGCATGCGTTTCCGGTTATATGACATAACTTCTCGTTAAATTTAGTTTTTGCAAATATCGCAAAAATTTTAAATAAAATAATTTGTTATCTTTATTTTCTGAAGAACTTCAAATATTCATCCAAAAAAAAAATTGTGAAAATTTATATATATATAACATTCTCATCAAATTGCGTTTATTTATGTAACAATTTTTATGTTCGCAATTCTTAAATATCATTTGAGGTTTTATAAAATTCATTGAATTTAAATTAATGTTTTCTGTAGTCCGATTCTGTAAATAATCTATTTTTTTACTAATATTTCTGTTTATGTATTTGAAAATGAAATAATGAATTGAATATGCTATTTAATTTTTTTATTTATATAAAAAAGTTTTTTAATAGAAGCAAAATATTTTCACTATTTTATGATTTTGATTTATGTATGACGACATTTCAACCTAAAAATTTAAGTTTTTATCGTTTAGATAACAACAACAGCTGACTTTAACAATAGCGAATATCGTTTAAAAATTTTACGGATAATTTTGCTTTTCTTTTTTAACAATTCGACTATCGTTACTGAAAAGTTATTAATTTCTCCTGAATGCCAGTATTTTTTTTAATGTAAACATTTTTTAAATGTAAACATATTTGGTGGTTGTTTTGGAATTTCAATTTGTATTTAACGAATAAAATTTATATGTATATTAAAGATGCAATTGATGTCTTCTAAATTTAAAATTATTATTTCCGACGTTTTGATATGATTTTCTGAAATTCAATTAATATATTATAATTTATAATTGGAAATTTTAATTCCAGTTTTTAGAATTGATATTTTCTAAAATTTGAACGAAGAATTTAAAAAGTGCAATTTTGTATTTATGTGAATAATACTGCTTTAGTAATTATAAACAATTTTTAAAAATTAGATGCAAACGCAATCAGATATTTTGTAGGTAAAGCAGAATAATAATTCTATATAACTATGATGAACTCGGTAACTCTATTTTGTAAAGACAACACAAAGTTAATATGCCAAACTTATGTAAAAGAATAATGAAAAAACGTATGAAATAATAAAAGACCAACCCGTGTATACTCTTAACATTGTTCTGTATGATATCCAGTTGAAAATATTAACATTCATGTTAAAATAGAAATAACTATTGCAAAGTTAATTTGAACAAAAATTGTGGCGCCATCTACTGTGGCATAGTCACGCTGAGCAAAATGAAGTGACACTCTGTTAATGCAAAAGAAATGTATTTTCCCCACAACAAAATATTGCAGAATTTTATGTAAATAAAATAATATACCGATTTATTTCTAACATGCAGTTATTATGGATATACATACATATATAGAATATATGTATATTATTTGTATTATTTAATATGTGTATGTATGTACGTATTTGTAAATATTACACACAAAAAATACAACATCAAACGTTATTTTTGTGTTTTTCTCTTTAAATAAATTAATACATAAAATTTTTTTTTTTTTGCTAAATTTACATTGTTTTCTTTTTATTAACAACTAGGTATTTTAGAATTATTTGCTTTTGAATTTTTACTCCCTTTATATAAACTCGTAGTGTCTGCTTGTCGAAAAAATTTTGGATCGATTTTAACCCTTTTCCCGTGACCCAATCGATCTGAAACTTTTCAGGCAGGCTCGTGGCAATGACAGAAATGATCTAGTAAAATTATTTAGTGATGCCAAAACAATGGAAACTTTTAAATTTTTCTACCAGAGTTGAAAAAAAAATGTTCAAAGGGTTAGTTTTTATTATATTATTACCACAACGACCACAAAAACAACAAGTCCAGCTATGACAACAATACAACATTTAGAATAACAACAAGAACAATATAGAAACATCATATTTTTAATTTTGTTTTCTTTTTCAGAGATTTCCCTGGACCTGTTCCACCGATTTTAATGATTTTTGAAATAGAAATCTTCCCATGAATTTGTTGAATCATTCTCACTAAAAATGATCGCCTTAGCTATACTATTGAGGCGTGATCGTGACAAGAACAACATAGAAAATTATATTTTTTCAAGACTTTTTTTAGTTCTTTATTCAAATCTCGGGCCCTAATGGACCGATTTGGACGATTTCAAATAGCAAACTTTTCAGGATGTTAGTTAATCATTTTTTATGTCAACGAGCACCCTAGCTGCCCGATTGATGCCGTCATCGTGATTTCCACAGACGGACAGACGGACAGACGGACATCGCTATATCAACTCCGGTTGTTATAAGGATCACAAATATATATATTTTATGGGGTCCAAAATTTTTTTTCTAATTATTACAAACGGAATGACAAACTTATATATACCCTCTGCACACTGGAGTGGAGGGTATAAAAATGATAAACGAAAAATTAAAAATGAAAAATAAAAAATAAAAAATGAGAAATAAAAAATGAAAAATAAAAAATTAAAAATAAAAAATTTAAAATGAGAAATGATAAACGAAAAATTAAAAATGAAAAATAAAAAAATGAAAAATTAAAAATAAAAAATGGAAAATAAAAAATGAAAAATAACAAATAAAAAATGAAAATAAATGAGAAATAAAGAATGAATAATAAAAAACGAAAAATTGAAAATGAAAAATGAAAAATAAAAAATGAAAAATAAAAAATGACAAATAAAAAATTAAAAATAAAAAATGAAAAATGAAAAACGAAGAATGAAAAATAAAAAAATTAAAATTAAAAAATGAAAAATAAAAAACGAAAAATGAAAAATAAAGAATGAAAAATTAACCGATTGAAATAATAAATAATAAAAAATATTTTTATATTAGCCGAGCCCCTGCAGTTGATTGCTATAAGTCTTACATAGATGACGCTTTTTGTTTGATTTTAAAAAAGTGCCATAAAAAAATCTTTAATTGCTAGATGTTTACACATCTCCCCTGTGATCGAACTCACATGATGTTTTAATGAGGTGAGATTTAATCTTTATACTGTTTGCCTATTTTTTGATCTAACAGTTTTTTGCAAGTATTCTTGAACATTTTTTGGGAAATAGCCATCAAAAATATACGATGAACTTAAGTTCATAAATTTCAGTTTGGAGTAGTAATGGGCTAATCCACAGTTTTTATTGGAATGCTTCAATATTTCAAAATTGTACCATGTATGTTTGGAATTTTTCTTTGTAAAATGGTGTTAAACACCTGGGGAGTGCATATTTTCATACATTTCTATGGAAAGTAGTAGTAGCTTGGCCGCGCCAGTTCGACAGTTTGATTCAAGTGAATTTTATGAATGATATTCCAAGTACTTGTACAATTACAAAAAGTATATATTTGTTATACTAAATACATACTTATATTTATCTTTCAAACATGGACAATTTTAGTTTTTACCATTCAAGCCGAAAGAGTAGAGGGGAGATTTTGTCCATAGCCAAATTTAAATTTCACAAAGTTGTAACAAAATATTCCTTATAAAAAAAGTGAATCTAACATATTTTACTTAAATGAAGCTGATTTGTTTTTGAATGTTGTTATAAAATAATTTATACAATTAATAAATTGTTTTTAATTAAATGGTGTATTAAATTCAATAAATCTTAGTTGATATTTTTTACATTTATACTCATTTATAAAAATCTGACCTTTTAATTCAATTAAATATCAAATAATATATTTAAATTGGAAAATTGTTAACAACGTTTTAATAGCGAAATTAAATTTTTTGAACATACGCAAAATATTATTATTCATAATAAAATAGTACATCTGCACATACACACACACACACACACACATACATATGTATACTCCTGCACAAATACAGAGCTTGTTGCTGGACTAGTAACCATTCATATATTTAAATTAATACTTACAACAAGAACAATAACAACAACAACAAAAAGGAATAAACTAAAAAATAAATAATCAACAGAACATTGCATTGCATTGTCTTAATTAAATTAAAACTGACACAGGATATAGAGTGCGTATGATTGTTGTTGCTATTGTTAAATAAAACATAGTAGTATTTTATTTCATTCAAAAACAAAAAAAAAATAAAAAATAATCAACGCTATAACCACAAATATTAAACAAATATTTATGTAAAAAAATGAAAAATAAATTTCAATATAAAAAAATCACAAATAATTGTAATACATGGTTATTTTTTCAATAAAAAAAAAATAAAATACAAATCGTAACGGTAGAAATAGCTGATAGCTAAATTTGATCATTCAAATTGGTGTGAAACAATATTGTGCAGTTTGCTTTTAGGCTGTTAAATCAAAAACTAACAAATTCAAGCAAAAAAAAAAAAAAAAAAACAGATATGCAATAGAGTAAAACATCATTGCGGTTAAATGCATGGTACTGGTGGTGATTATTTGGTGATGGTGAAGGATTTGGTCAATATGTTTATCGTATATATTTTTTTTATTTATTTATTTTTTGTTGAATTTTTGCAATGAAACACTAGCTGCTGTTTTTAACCTTAAACAATAAGTACCATTTACTTTGTTTAGTTTATTTAGAATTTTTATTTGAAAACCACACTGAGTTTTATTTTTGGTTTATATGGCTATTTAAGGTTGTATGTAAATTAGGGATATGACTTTTCATAATATATACAATGGATGACACTACATTGGAAACTTTTAAAAAAGTTTTAATAATTTCGCATTAAAGTCCTAAAATCATATGTATATTTTTTGCGAAATCACTATTTGGTGTGTTCTCTATCGAAAGATAAAAAATTTGTTACAAAAATGCAATAAAAAAAAAAACAAATAAACGAAAAAAAAGTATTCCTTAGTGATGCCAAAACAATGGAAACTTTTTAACTTCTGTACCAGAGTTGATAAAAACAATAAAAATTTAAGATGGCAGGAAAGAAAATGTATAAAGTCTTATGTAAATAATATTTATAGTTTCTGACGATTTCTGTCAAGAATTCATTGATATCAGAAAAAAAAATCATCTGGTTCGCAATAATTTTGCGAAAGAACACATGCACTGGTAAGACGGAATTGGAAAATGCGTCTAAGTTTAATTTAAGAGGTCATGATGGAAGAACGTTTGTACGATAACCAAAGGGAAAAGCACTAGACCCAAAATATATAAATAATGTAAAGTTTTGCGGTGGCAATATTATGGTATGTACCAAGTATTGGGTCCAATTCATTTAGAAAAAAATAATCAACTTGAATTTGGATACAGTAACATTCGAAATAACGTGGAGGAAAATATGCCCCGGTCTGGAAGTCCCAAAATGACCCTCCAATGTTGTAATGGATTGCCAACAATTGCCAGCCCAATCACCAGATCTCAATCCTTAGAAAATCTATGCGAAATTGTAGATAGAAAAATATGGACACGAAATTACACAAAGGAGACAGATCTCTTGGAGGCAGTTAATTCAGAGTGGCAAAAAATTTCAATGGATATAAAAATTATGGATACCCAAAAAATTATTAAAACCAAAAATAGAGGGTAAGGTTTTGATTTAATGATCCACAATATAATCCAAAATTATATTTTGTTAAAAGTTTCCATTGTTTCCAGTCACTGTATAAGCTTTTACAACCCAAAAATCGTTTTGATTTTGACGAAATCTCAGTAATTGCATATTAAATAATTTGTATGTAAAAAAATATGAGGGAATTTCTATTATTGATCGACGAACGGGTTCTCCTGAGCTCCACAGAATTAAAAGTTGTTACAAATATTACACCTTGATCAACTTTTATAGTTTCCGATATATGGCGGTGTCAGAAGTGAGAAAATCATTAAAATGTAATAACGATTTCTTTAAAAGTAACTACTTTATTTTCAAGTTTTGCAGAGGTGCCGTTTGGAAGTTATTGAAATTGCTTTTAATTCGAAAAATAAATTTATATTTTTGTCAAAGTTGAAAGATTATATTTATATGAAATTTAGTTTTGCAAAATATGTCTTAAAAAGTGATATTTTTTAAATTAAAAAAAAAAATGTTGCTGCGGCTAACACATGCCAATATTTTTTACACCTTGAGACTTGAGCACATATTTGTTACGGTTTTCTAAAAAAAATCATGTCCGATCACAGGGGAGATGTGTAAAAATCTAGTAATTAAAGATGGCACTTTTTTAAAATCTAACATAAAGCGTCATCTATGAATTACTTATAGCAAACTACTGCAGGGGCTCTGCTAATATAAAAGTATTTATTATTATTTATTATTTCAACGGTTAATTTTTAATTTTTCGTTTTCCGTTTTTCATCTTTTATTTTTAATTTTTAATTTTTCGTTTCTAATTTTTAATTTTTTTTTTCATTTTTTATTTTTTATTTTTTATTTTTTATTTTTCGTTTTTTATTTTTTTATTTTTCATTTTTACTTTTTTTTATTTTTAATTTTTTATTTTTCATTCTTTATTTTTTATTTTTCATTCTTTGTTTTTTATTTTTCATTTTTAATTGTTAGTTTTTCATTTTTAATTTTTCATTTATTATCTTTCATTTTTCGTCTTTCATTTTTTATTTTTCATTTCTTATTTTTCATTTTTTATTTTTAATTTTTTATTTTTCATTTTTTATTTTTTATTTTTTATTTATCATTTTTTATTTTTTATTTCTTATTTTTTTATTATTCAAATTTAATTTTTTATTTTTCATTTTTTATTTTTAAGTTTTTATATTTTAATTTTTTTTAATGTTTATTTTTTATTTTCCATTTTTT